>SNRZ01000112.1:0-232121 GCA_008729115.1 Dirofilaria repens
GGGACGAGCTGTAGTGAAGCGTGTTATCTCATTATGTCGAGGCTGTCAACGATGGAGAGCTAAATCTTTCAAACTACCTCCTATGTCAAATCTACCAGAGAGTCGAGTAACAAGATCAAGAACCTTCCAAAATGTAGGTTTGGACTATATGGGTCCTCTCTCTATTAAAGCTAATTACACTGTGGTGAAAAGGTGGATTGCTCTTTTTACATGCTTCACGACCAGAGCTGTACATCTAGAACCAGTGGAAGATTTATCGGCAGAAAAGTTTTTACATGTCTTAAGGAGATTTATTGCACGCAGAGGACATCCAACACTGGTAATGAGTGATAATGCTAACCAATTCCAATTGGTATTTAAAGTCATAATGGAGGAAAATGCACATTTTTTAGCCTCAAAAGGGATCATATGGAGAAATATTATACCGAAAGCACCTTGGAGCGGAGGAGTATATGAAAGAATTATCGCCCTTACTAAGAAAGCTCTTAGAAAAGCAATAGGCCGAAAACTTCTGAAAGAGAACGAATTCATCACATTAATAACCGAAGTTGAAGGTATACTCAATACTCGACCATTAACATATGTAGGATTTGACGATTATCGTATCATACGCCCAATAGACTTTATATCACCTTCTGTATCATTAGACATAGCAATCGATAATGAATCCGATGACTATATTCCACATCCTTTAAAAACAAAGACAAACTCGTTAAGTATTGGAATAATACTCTTAAAACTCTCGATGTTTTTTGGAAAATTTGGAGAGAAGAATATTTAACTAGTCTCAGAGAACGCACACAGAGAGAAATAGTTTCCCCTAGATCAGTAACAAAGAAAGCTCCTCATCAAAATGAAATAGTATTACTAGGAGAACCTGAGATACCTAGAGGTAAATGGAGACTAGCCAAAGTAGTAAAACTTAATCAAGGATCGGATGGGAGGATCAGGAGCGCAATGGTACAACTCCCAGATGGAAAACTGTTGGCTCGACCAATCAATATGCTTTATCCATTGGAAATCGATGGTTCCGAGGACTCAAATATCAAAGTGGAAACTACACCTGAGGAACCTGTTTCACAGCGAACCAGATCAAAGCAACAACAAATTTCCACCGACAATTCGATTACATGATCAATTCAATCAAATGGTTCAGTAATGCAAGAAAATTCGAAGAATTTGTAACCAGAAAATAATAATTGTAATCATTATTCAAATGTTTTAATATAAACCTTTAATTTTATTTTCTTTCCTCCCTCGGGAGTGTCGCGAACACTCTTTCGCGATATTTTCCAGTAAACATTTACATCACATTTAATCCTTTTCTCTATTTTTTCTTCATATAAATAATATCATTATTCTGTTTATTGATAATATGGTACTGTTAAAATCTTGTATAACTGATATAGAGATTTAATTTGTTTCTTTGGGTAATCTCATTAATCAATCCACTCAGAATTTCATACTTAACGCAATAAATATCCTCCCAACGCTATGTTAAGATCATTCTTGTTTACCATCATCATTTGGTTTTCTTTTCTTTTGTAAAACCTACATTTTGGAAGGTTCTTGATCTTGTTACTCGACTCTTGGGTAGATTTGACATAGGAGGTAGTTTGAAAGATTTAGCTCTCCATCGTTGACAGCCTGACCATAATGAGATAACACGCTTCACTACAGCTCGTCCCTTGGGAATCCAGAAGCGTTGTCTTAATTCGGATAGCGTATGCGATACACCAGCGGAATAACTGAACATGATGGTGGTGCTATGATAAGGTCTGTAATACGATGATGATTTGGTAAATATAAAGGGTATTTACCTTCATACTTAGTTCCGAGTGTTCTAATCGACTTCTCGACCTCCATAAATCGTCCTCTTGGTATAGATTCCATTTTTCAATTTCTTCTTTGGTTACCTTTTGTGACTGTGCCTGTCTGATTAGCATTCTTTCAGCTAATTTATATTCTTCTTTGGTCATATGATTTTCTTTCTAGTAATTGACTGTAACCAGGATAATGTTTTTCTGTGAGAGTATTTAATAAATCGAAGAATCCATACCGTTACTCTAACTAATCTTGTCCAATTGCTAAAACGATTTTCGTCAATAAATTGAATTGGATTGATCTGAAATGGCTGAGGTGTCTCGGTGATATTCGTTATTACTATTTCTGAGAGTTCGTCAGTACTGTAACAATGTAACTCACCTTGAGGCCATTCACCTCGATCCTTGTTTAGCCATTGAGGTCCTTCCCACCATTGACTATAATTACGAAGTTTGTTCGGCGACAATCCTCTTGTGGCAACATCCGCTGGATTTTGTTCACCAGGAACATATCTTAATTCGAAATTAGCTTTTCTTATCTCATCGACTCGGTTTTGTATGAATCGTGGCTGGAGCTTTGTATGATTTTTTACCCAATAAAGAGCACATTTTGAGTCAGACCATAAAGTAACCGAAATGTCTTTCAAATTCAATTGATTGAGTACAAAGTGGGCAGCTCTTACCCCTATTAGGATAGATAACAACTCAAGTCTTGGAGTAGAAATACTTTTAATAGGGGCAATTCTAGATTTAGCATAAAGTAAATTTGAAGATGGGCTTAAATTTGATGTTTTGGGAAGAAGCATGTAAACCGCTGCTGAATATGCAAGTTTTGAAGCATCGGTAAAGACATGGAGACTTAGTTGGGAGGAGATTTCTGATACAAACCTTGGTAAAGTTATCACATTCATTGGCCATTCATCGATAAGTGCTTTCCAGTTTTGTTCGTCCCGTTCATCCAACTGTTGATCCCATGAAATATTTTTCTTCCATAGGTGTTGAATAAATACTTTCAATTGTATCATCGAAGGGACTAGAAAACCTAGTGGATCATATTGAGATGCTAAAAATCTTACTATTGTTCTCTTCGTTACTGCCTTCTTTATCCAGGGTTTTAGCACCACACGTATTATATCTAATTTGTGGTTCCAGACAATGCCAAGAAAATTCTCCTTATCTGTTTTGCTCAGATCACACTTCGGTATTCTCGTATTGAAATTTTTGTCGTTGGAGAGGAATTCCCTTATATTCATTGATGCATCGCCAAAGATTTCCTTCATCTCTCTGTATTTCTGTAAGGCGTCTTCTGTTCCCTCGGCCGAAATGGTAATGTTATCCACATAAAGATTTTTTCTTATCTCATCCGCCAAACTACTGTCAAGATTTTCTAGATGGAAATTGAGTGTAGCAGCTAACAGGAACGGTGAAGATGTTACTCCGAAGGGGACTCTCTTGAAACGATAGCATTTTATATTTTCATCCTCGGTTCCTCTTTCTATGTTCTTCAACCAAAGAAACCGAGTGCAATTTCGTTCCTGAGCCTGTAATCCTAATTGCAAGAAGGCTTTCTCAATGTCAGCAGTTATTACAATTTTCATCATACGAAAGCGTAATAAAACACCTACCAAATCTGGTAGCATAATTGGTCCACGATACAATACCTCGTTTAAGCTTTTATATCCACTGAGATGTGCCGATGCATCGTATACAATTCGTAGTTTAGTTGTAGTTTTGCTAGGCGTTACGACTTCATGATGCGGCAAATAGTGAATAATTCCAATTTCATCATTGGTCGGTACTTCTTCGATTATGCCAGACTGGAATTGATCCATAATTGTATCATGGTATAACTGAAGAAGTGACCTGTGTTGGAGACGCGGAATTAAGCTCCTTAAACGTCCTAGGCATAATCCGTAATTATTACTTAATTTATGTAGTGAATCTCGCCAAGGCCAGCGTACTTCATACCGACCATTTTTCTTCATGATAGTTCGTTTGAATTGTTGTAATGCTTGATCATCGTCGTCGGCAATAGGAGTTTCTTGGATGCCAATCGTTTCCAACTTCCAAAATCTCTCCAGTTCAGAATTGAGGCTTACATTGACCGACTGTATTTCATAGTTGGGAACACCAAGTTTACAGAGTTTGTTGATGTTTCCCGTCCCGATGACCATAGGGCCCACTTTTGATTGGATCAGCATGTATCCAGAATTTAATTTCTTCATCTTCTGTAGTGTGATAAACTGGAAGAAATAGTCAGCTCCAATGAGGATATCAGGTTTTCTCCAACAACTTGTAATATCATTGGAAGCAATATCGTTTGATATCTTAACTACTTGTATTTCGTTTGTTAAATGACTAACCACATTCGCGCCAATTGTTATCCTTTCGCTTCCAGCTTGTACATTGAGTTGTATTCGTGTCGTAGGGTATACACTTGGTTGCTTCGTTCCAAAGGGAGTAATTTTTAAAGTTTGCTGTCCTGACAAAGGTAATTTTAAGCAATTAGCCAACTTTTCAGAAACAAAAGAGAGTTGCGAGCCGGTATCGAATAACGCCAAAGCCTTGCTCCGATACCTAGGAAACTGTGAGTTGAAAACAGTTATTTCCTTACACATTAATAAAGTTTGCTTGGCTTTCACTCGTGTAGTGAATGTTGAATTGTATAATGAAGTAGTATTTACCTTTTCATTTTCTTGCTCATTGTTTTGTTCCTTTCTTTTGTCACATAGCGCGCTTGGATGGAGTTTCTTACAATAAAAACACGGTTTAAGTTTTTTGCAATTTTCACCACTGTGATTGTCCATAAGACATTTGGCACATTTTTTGAGAATCTTCAGACGATTTAGTCTAGAACTGAGAGTAGGATAACTGTCGCAATTGCTATCCCAATGGTCTCGAGAACAAAATAAGCATGGTCTTCTCTTCCCCTTTGAAGCCTTGCTTAAAGATTGCATAGATTGTATTGTAGAGAATGTAGAATCTTTTTGGGGTTCCGATAGCCTTTTGTTACTAAACGGAATAGCTGAGGATTTGGATACCTGAATTGTTGTATTCTGAGTGAGTCTAACTTGTTCGTCGATCCTAACCAATTGCATCAAAAATCCTCTCAACTTTGAAACATCCCATGGTTTATCGACTAATTTCTGCGCAAATACTTTGTTCATGATCCAAGAAGGTAACTTACCTTCTATTAAATTCTATGCTCCTGTGTTCTAAATCCTCTCCAATTGCTTCTAGTTGACGAAGCACCCTTTCCATATTTTCGATTGTTGCTGCCCATTCCTTCTCATTCCGTTTGATTTTGGAATTCATTATATAACATTGTCGAAAGTGTTGAAGAATCGCCATATTTGTTTATGAGTAATTGCCTTATTATCTCATAATTTTCCGGAGCAATATCATATCCGGCTACTGCTTGTAGCGCCTTTCCTTTCAAACATGTATAGAGATAATTTAATTTCTGAATTTGTGGGATAGGCTGAGAGTGAACAGCTGCTTCGAAACAACTCCAAAATTGTCGCCACTCTCTTGGATTACCAGTAAAGGGAAGCAAATTTAATTGAGGGAGGTTTACAGTAGGAATCGAAGCACTTACTTTTTCAGTGTCCTTCATCGACTCCTTTGAAGTTTGTTTTTGTTCGAGTTCTTCTTTCAGAAGCGTTAACGTTATGATTGCGTCTTTCGCCTCTTGCTTTAGAACAAATATATTCCGATCTCCACTTGCTAACTGTGCATAGTTTACTTCATCTTCCTTCTTCGATTTTGATTTCTGGATCCAACCCAGCCATTGTTTATTTAGTTCCTCTATTGATTCGATGCACATTTGCAATCGAAGAACCTTTTCATTTATAAATCGCTCCTTGAATTCGTTGATTTGATATGGCTCCTGATTCGACAAAGTTGGGCTTCGTAATTGGATGTCGAACGTTCTTACCTCTTCCAGTAATCTTTCTAAACGGTCTTTTACGGGTTTGAGATTTTCTATGATGGTGAACGCCATTCTCTCCTGCCGAGGTCGCCAAAATATATTATGTCGTGAATTAATTTTTGTCGAGGTCGCCAAAATATAAGATGTCGTAAATTTGTTGTGTGTTATCAGGTGTCCACAAATCTTTCAGTATGTTTGAGTTGTCGATTGGATTTAAATGTGTTGCGTTGGATGGAATTGAGTTGAGTTGAAGAGTATTGAATTGTGTTGAGATCTCAAACTTGGGTAATTAAACCATTTACTGAGTAAACACAAAACAACATCTTAACCAGAGTAAAATACGCAAGCATTAACTCGAGTTAGACACGCGAGAATTAGCGAGAGTAATATGCGCGAGTACTAACAAGCTTGAGACGCGCAAGAATGTACAAGAGTAATACACGCGATCATTACCAAGCGTAAGATGCGCGAGAATGTACGAGAGTTATACGCACGAGCATTAACACGAGTTAGACACGCGAGAATTAGCGAGAGTATTGCGCGCGATCGTATTAAGCAAATTAAAAAAAAAGGAAACCCACAAGAAAAAGGAAAAAACAAAAGAAAAGAAAACCAAATGATGATGGTAAACAAGAATGATCCTTAACATAGCGTTGGAGGATATTTATTGCGTTAAGTATGAAATTCTGAGTGGATTGATTAATGAGATTACCCAAAGAAACAAATTAAATCTCTATATCAGTTATACAAGATTTTAACAGTACCATATTATTAATAAACAGAATAATGATATTATTTATATGAAGAAAAAATAGAAGAAAAGGATTAAATGTGATGTAAATGTTTACTGGAAAATATCGCGAAAGAGTGTTCGGGACAGGTATATACTTCTGGTAATTAAAATTCTAGGTGATTCACAAATCTCATACATCTCATATATTTCATTAATTTAGCAGTTTAAACTAAGACAGATAAGATATTATATAGTATTAATGTGATTAGCAATAGCATAATGTCATATATAATAGATCGTTAAGTATCGATTAATAGATAAATGCATAATGTATTATATATACGAACAACTACAAATCATCTCATTTATATAAAATAAATGAATATAGTTTATTTATTATAAGCGATTAAACATAGATTTTTTAAAATACTCTATTCTCTACATCAATAACATTCTCAGATATATTGTACATTCTATTGCCAAAAAGATTATATTTCATGCAATCATGAAGAAATTGTGTTACACAATATCTTGAATTTATACTACATATGTATAATACTTTTATATATTATATATAAATTCATTTATATATTATATAAATTCATTTATATTATATATAAATGAATTTATATTATATATATATATATATTTACATAGATATATATATATATAATTTATATATATATATGTAAAAAAATATATATTTTATATACAAGATATTAAGATTATGCCAAATATCGCAGTAGCGATGAGTAATGCAACGAGTGATCTAATTGGATCGCAGCGAATGCATTCAAATGTAAATAGAAATGGATACTGTACTTCAAGGACAACTTATGATAATAATACATCGACTGTACAGGTTTATTCTCGTTTATTTTCTAGTTATTGCATTCTCGTGCATTAATAGAATTCTCGGCTATATTACATATTTTCTATTGTCGAAAAAATTGCATATAAAAAAACTATATTATTTTAATTTTTTAATATGAACATATCGTATATTTTATAGACAAGTGTCACATCAACAATGACAAATATAGCAAATAGTTTGCAACAAATTCGAATTAATCAAATGAATGGATACAATATGATGATATCGACTTATTATAATTCACTAGTATATCCTTCAATTCATCCTTAATCATTATTATGAATATTTAAAGATTTAATTTTGAAAATAAAATTATGTAAGTATATAAGATAATAAAAAATATTGATTTTATTATTTTTCTTTAAAAAAAGTTATCTGATTCAGGGTGACATCGATAGTTTAATTTTATTACAGCGATATCTATTCATTGCACCTGAACAATCAGGCATCGCAATGGTATATGTTCCACAATCAATTCTTCATTCATCTATAACACCATCAATAGCATGCAGATCATTTTCGCAAATGCATCACATTCATGCATAGGTAAAAATTTTTTTCTGTTACCTATGATAATCTCGCACTGATAATAAATTTAATGATTATTTGATAAAAATATTCTGATCCTACTGGAATTAAATTACCATGCCATTATATTACGAAATATACTAAGGATTCATTTTTTTTTTTTTTTTTATTAAAAATACATTTTTTATTATAAATATTAAGACTTTTATTTTATATCAAATGAGCCATAGTAAGCTAATATTTCATACAGCGTTGAAATTATTTATTTATTTATACTTTCTTTCTTCCATTGAAATTGTTAAAAATATGAGAAATTTTTAATAATTTCAAAAATTTGGATCTCATTTTTAATATTTCAGTCAAATATGGTCGACAAATTGGCTGCTGTGTAGTAAGAATAAATATCGAATTTCAATATCTTTTCATTACAGAAGTTGCTGAGCAGCAGTAGCAATTGCAGTAATTGATTTATTATTGTTTAATTTTTATTGGTTTATTATTGTTTAATTTTTATTACTTTTCTTCGCTGTTCCTAATCTCTCTTTCTTATATTATTTGTCGTTTTTAAAATAGTTTCTTATTGTTTATTGCTTGATTGAAATTTATTCCCATATAAACGAAATTTATACCGTATCTTCATATGATTATTGAAAATGGAAGAAAGTATAAATAAACAATTCAATACAGTTGTTCTTGGTAGATGACGACCATTTGATCTTATACAATTAGTAGAATATTGTTTGAATTATTGATACATGTTACTTTGTCGTTTATTTTTCGATTAGGAATGTCTCTTATATATATAAAACGATTATATTCTATTTCGCAATAATAAAGTGAATGAAAAATTTTCTAAGATTTTGATATTTTCAATTAAATTTCATATAAACTTATTTTTTACTATTTCGTTGCTTGTTTCTTGTTTGTATTCATTTTGTCTTAATAAGTTCACACTATCGCTTGAAAGATTTCATCCTCGACAAACTGTAATGTTTTTTAGTTTCTTGAACGAAAAGATTTTAGAAAAATATATGAAATGAATATTGGAGTGAAGATATTGATTTTCACTTCCAATTAAAATGATCAGAAAACAAGCCAAATATGAAATTTGCCTATGCTTATTCTAATCATGATTAGCTTCATCAATAAAACTTTTGATAATCCAGTCTTAATGTCAAGAATTCTGAAACAAATCAGCGGAAACGAAATTCTCGTTTTAAAATTAATCACTATTTTAATCATCTTGATATAAAATTTTTTACTGAATTAAAGCGATCATAAAAGTTCAAACAATAAATAACAGTAACAAAATGTTCAAAAGAACGATTAAATATCAATATGTAATAAGTAATTAAGTAAAATGACAAATAAATAGTAATGAAATATAGTTTGAATATGTTTTTGGAGATTTATGACGATGTGTATTTCAAAAGGAGGAGACATGGCATAGCTGTTTAAAGATTTCTTTTTTTACACGATGACAACGATTTCTTTCTGATCGTGATAAAACTTAGCATGGGTGAATTTTCTTTCAATTTCCACGAATTTCTTCAGATTTGATATTTCACATCTTTACTTTACACCAGTAATTTTTTTTCTATCATTTTGTTTTTAAATGGGTAAAGTGTGCCATCACTAATTATCCTTAGATACAGGCCATGTTTGATAGCATGAAATAGAGGAAGAGAAAGGATCAGATAATTTGTTGTTTCACGTGATTTATTTAACATTCCCACGATTGTTAAGATGTCATTTGAATAGTAATAGATTATTCTCGTGATGAAGTCAAATTGTTGAAAGAATTAAACATGAAAGAGCTTCTGTTAATCGATAAATAAATTGTATACATACCATCGATTTTATAGTATTTCTATCAGGAAGAAAATCTCAATGGTAATTCTTGTAGATGATTCTTGTTAGATATAATAAGTATTATCAAATATGCTTATAATATAGTCAACTACTGTTAATAGCAAATAATTCTTGGCCAAAAATAATTTCCTTTTGCTATTCTAAATACGCTTAATTAATGCATCTGTAATGGCATAGACCTGTACTTGGTTTAAAATTGATGTGAATCGTGATATTTTTTAACATGCATTGACCTCACGTATGAGAGTGTTTCATATTTTCTCATTTCCTTCACTTATGGTTTGACCCCAAGAAATGTTCTTCTTTCATATATTTTGAAGAAGATTGTAGTATTATCGGACCATTAATCCTATGGATTGTAATGCGAAGCCACAAATTATATAATTAACTTTTTTGTTAATTCTTTTCTATTCATAGTTTTAGCTTTAATTGGATAAAATCACTGTTATGATACCAATTGGTACCAAGAATTTTCTTAGTCTGATTTTTTCCTGCTCATTTTTTCCGGAATTTTTGCGCTGAATTTTTGATCGTTTGAAAGAAATTCTCTCACACTCATTGAAACTTCAATAAAAATAAATTTCGCTTTCATGACTTTCCAGATCATAAGTGTGGCTGACAAAAAGAAAGGCGATAATATTATTCCATATAAAAAGAGATATCGAGTCTATTATCCATGGAAAGAATCAATGATAAATTAAATAACATTAATGTGTTTGCTTAGGGGTTGATTGAATCTAATCGTTGATAAGAAGACTTTAAGCAGATAAAAATTTGCTTAATGTATACGATCAAATAATTCAGGAACCAGTGGAATCCAGTATAATCGAAAAAGTGCTATCTTATGTGAATCAGGTTAATATTATTCATTATCTATTCCATCACGTATATTTTGCCTGTCTGAAATTTTTTTCATCGTAACAGTGGATTAATGGCAGCATTTGAAAAATATGTCAGTATTATGTCGTATGTGTGGATTTAATTTATGTACCTACTTCCAGCAATCATCGGCCAATCTTTGTTTGGATTAAAGAGAAACCTTTAAATTCTGAACTTTAATCAAACTAATAAATCTAGTGTAATTGATCCCAATAAATATATCAGGTTGTTTCCAATAACTCTTAAGGCATTCTAGTTGGCCTTATTTTTCTATGGACGACAACTGATTTTGAGTTAACTGGACCACCTGCGATTTGCTGGTCAAGTAGCATATGACATTTGCTTCAAACATTTTCTTTCTTTTTCCAACTTTGACCTCAATTTTTGCTTTGCCAGCAAAATATGTTTTCGGTCCAAGCAAAGCTGTTGCAGATTTCTAGCAATTCAGTACTCGAGTGAATTGTTTGTAGTATCGCATATGCCGAAGACTTCTTGTAGCACAAATTTCTGAGGCTATGGAATGATTTTTTTTGTATTGTGGTCTAGAAGAAAGGATCCGTTTCTTGGGAGGATGCCCTAATGCTATTTAACTGATTATAACGATGAGAACGGATAGTGCATCATAATATAAATGGCTTGCCACTTGGATAAAATTATTTTATAAAATTATCTCGGTTTTTTTCCGACAGAAAGTTTTTAGTCATTAGTTAGATTTCTTAAGGTTCAATCCATTCGTTAAACTATCAGATATGAAGGATAATTGCGAATCGATATTAAATAATGCCAATGCCGTTTGTTGAAAATTTGAGATTTGAATTGACTATTTTGTTTCCTTACATAAAAAAGAACTCTCTTACCTTGTGGATTGAATATGTTATTGCCTCGAATCCAACTTTCTTTATTTGAATTATCGATATGTGAACTTTGTATTTGAGATGATGACACAGCGTGGTATTCCATGAACTATTCAAATGAAAGCACAAATTCTTTTCTCGATTATTGAATTTGTTATTGTCGTCGAATCCAACTTTCTTTATTTGGATTATCGATTTGTGAACTTTGTATTCGAGATGACAGAGCGTGGTATTACGTGAACTATTCCAATGAAAGCACAAACGTTTTTCCCCAGCGCATTTATTTGACGCGTGTTGTTATTCAAGACAATTAGTACATGCATTGTTTTTTCTGAAACATTTCATTCACTGTTTAGTGGGATAGATTCGAGATTCGTTATCCCAACGGTCTTTAGTATATAAACGCGGAACGTCTTTTTTGATTATTATCTTTTGATTTCTATTTAGCTCAGGTTCCTCTTGATTTGGTGAAACTAAAGCAGAAGTTTCTTTCTCAGCACTGTATGACATCTTTTTTGGTTTTTGTTCTGTAGGTCCTTTTCCCTCTTACACGATTTGCCTTCTGATTAATTCTTCTTTTTTTTTCATTTTTTGTGAACTAATTCTGTCATCAATTGTTAAGGTTTAATTACAGTCGAAGTTCTTGTTATATTTTTAGTTGATAGACTTTATCCAAAATCCATGCTGGTAATCTTTCTAGTACTGCCTCAGTACTAGAAGCTCTAGATTCCCATCAATTGTTTTTAGTTGTCGAGAATTCTTCCCATTGCTTCAACGGCTCATCCATTCTTCAACTCCGCAACTTCATCATGATTTCTCGTGAGAATTATGATATAAATAATATGAATGTTAGATATAAATAATATGTAAATAGGTTAAAATGCACCTTGCAATAAAATAATAACGTTTTCTTTGTATCATTCATTATTGCAGTTTCTGGAAATTTCAATTTTACTGATAAATTTCATTCCTAATAGATAAATTAGTGATTAAATTTCTGTTTGATGCACTAAATGTCATACTTATTATTATTATTCAAGCATGTCTTCTATCCATCAAATGAAAATATGAGATAAAGTACATTATCAAATATTACTATTTTGCAAGTACAGAAAAAATTTACAATTATTTTAGAAAAACGCAAAATATCAAATTATTTGCTTTAGCGTTGTTTTAAATCATAATAATCATAGAATTATTAGCAAGGTTTTTAATTTAGAAATGAAAAAATTAAATTTTAGTGAGATATCAATTAGCCTAATCATTTGTTCCTTACTTTGACTTATATTCAATTTCTTCCAGTTCTCACTTGAACATATTAAATATTTCACTCTCTTACTATTCAAAGTTTTTTTTTTTTTGCTGCATACAAACGAACATCGATGAGAAAAGAGCTTATTTGACGAAGGATTTTTTTTTGTTTCATTTTTTTTTAAGAATGAGAGATTAACGGTATTTCAAATATTACAATATTTTGATCGTTAACAACATTCCAGATGATTAGCATAGATTTCAACATTTTAAATAATGCACACAACACAAGCTTTATTAGCAGATCGAAAGATAAGCGAAAAAAGGTCATTTCTATTAAGATTATGATAAATAATTCATTTGTGTGAGAGATAGCGCAAATTTCTGCTATATAAAATTCTTTGATTATTTTACTATATTTATAACATTTGAAGCAGTTTATATTTTTGGATTTTTCGATATTTCATGGAAAACGGTCAATTCGTTTTTTGATTATTTATTCATTTAGAAGTGCTATTTAGGAAAATAACAACTGATCTTAGCTGATCGTTGCTATTGATATACTGAAATTAGCTTGAAGAGAAATTTCAATTGGATTTTATGTCAGAATTAAAGTTTTATCAATATCTATTGTATTATTGCATTATTAGTATTTTATTATTAATATTTTATGTTTGAACACTGATTTGTCTATTGTATTAAGAGTTACATTTAATACCATAATTCAACTTATTCTACTTAGAGCAGTGGTTCGGTTTCTTCGGTCATATTTAATTACCAATTTACTTTTTTTGAACATTTTTCTACGAAACATTAATGGGAAGGAAATTTTGACTAAATCTCAAAATATATTAGGATAAACTTAACATAGGATAACAAAACATATGGTCATGCTTCATACGTTATCTTATCTGTATATCATAAATTTAAGCTATGTTATTTTTGCCTTTTCCTTTATTCTGGCATAATTTTCTATTCATTTTTCTATCAAATTATAGTTTTTATATAATATAAAATGATTATAATTAATCATTAAAAAAAATTTATTATATAACAATTTATCTTGCTAGGAAATTTGGATTGAAAGTTATATAAAAGCATCAAAAGTTACTTACCGGCATACTTTCTTATCAATGTTCATTTTAATTTCTAATATATGATAAATAAAAATGTTTTCCAGCATTATTATTTGACAAACAAAATGAATGATCATAACACATAGTGTAACAGTCCTGTCATTTCAAATTATTTAAGTTATTTGAATCTTATATTTATTTTATCTGTCTTGAATGACGGACGGATCTCCTCACTTCTTCTTTGTTAGACATTAGGAAATGTGCGAATTTCAAATTCACCGATTAATAATTTCGACCGTAATATCTGAATATATAAAATCGATCTCGTTATCAAAAATTTACAAGGAATTTCGAAAAGTGGACAGAAATTAATCATTAATATTAACTTAGGAAGTAATAAATAAAGTCAAACCAAGTATCATTTAGATTTTGTACTTTTTCCTATGTGAAATTTTGTTGCAAAAAAATAAAAGAAAATCAAATGTTTCATTTCAATCTGAAAAAAAAAGAAATATGAAAAAGAATCAAACACAGAGAAAATAGCAAGTTCTATCAAATATTTGAAAATAACATCTTCAAAATTTATATATTATGTATTTAAAAATTTGAAATGAAGAAAATTTACAGCCAAAAATGAAATTTTCACTTGGAATTTTTACTGTTCGATTCTTATCCATTTTACTATTTTATCAATAAAAAAAAAAATTTTTTAAAAATTTATGATAAATTCCAATTAAATTATTTCCGTATTGAATTATGCGCTAATTTATTTTGTTCTTTTCATAAATTTCGTGTCATCTTATTTTTCATAAATTAATAGTTACTTTAATTATTTTATTTAATAATTTCTAAGAATAATGGATCATCACTCTGAACGGGTAATTTTTGTAATACGTAGTTGAATATGATTAATATTAATGTTTGTTAAAGAAAATAATAAATGCAAAATTGCAATGTTCAATCATTTTATTTAATGTAATGATCGATAAATATACATATTATCATGATAACACTAAAATATCAGCACAGAATAAACCAGAAAGTTTTAAATTAAACAAGGAGAACAAAAAAAAAACTATTAATTTTTAATAAAAAAACTACTAATTTTTACTGTTCGATTCTTATCCATTTTACTATTTTATCAATAACTAATTGCCTGATATACCGAATCTGCCGCCTGATAAGAATAATCAAAAAAGAAAAATTAAAATAAAAAAGCTTCTTCAATTTATTTCTTAAGTGATCTATTAAGGATAAGACCTCGATTATTATTTCTTATTAAATGATCTATTAAGGATAAGAGATATCATTACTATTATTATTAAATGAAATAAGGTAAAATTACTAAGCACTCAAATAAAAATCAATAACAACTGGATGGAGTATCTGAATTGCTAAAAATAGATTATCGACTTTTAAACACAAAATATTTGAATACTCATAAGTGAGTTTTCAAGTAAAAATTATGAAAAAAAATTAAGCATATGTCATCATACTATAAGGTAATCAAATACAAATAATCGATCAAAAATTAAGCACATATCACACTATTAGTAATCAAATGTAAATTACTGACTATTAAAAAGCAATTCATTATTACTAGCTGCTTAAATTCGAATTATTGATTAAATAAAAATAAGTAAAACGTTTTGTTAATAAATCATTATGTATTTATTATTGAGCATGATTTATGAAGCATACAATGTGAATATTAAAATTATGCAATAAATTTGTAATTTCATAAATCGAAAAATTATCAATCACTTCAATTGTTTGTTTACATCTGACAATCAGTATTAGGAATTGATGTCCTAATTTACGGAAAATAAGGTCACTACAGTCAGACAAAGTTACAACTTTTAGTATCAGACGAAGGATAGAAATTTTTAACGACGCATTGTCACATACAATATTTAATGCTGAGCTAGTCGAGAGGCTTAAAGAGAGATTTTGAGCAATGTTGCACTTCCTGCACTGCTATTTAAAATGTTAATCAGGTTAACGGCTATTATATTCGAGACTGTCCATAATCGAAAGTCGAGAGTTGCTATGTTACGATTAGTGTTTGACTGCAATGTCGCTCTCCAATTTTATATCCATAATTAATCAATACCGAGAACCATAAATATATCGCTGAAATACCAGATCATAAATAGGAAAGTAATATATGATAATTCATATATGATAACTTCAGATTAAATTATGATAATCATAAAGAAAAACCTGTTGTGCACTATACTGTGAAAATGGACTTTGCCTATTACCAGCAGTTAAACCATTTGTTGAACTACCAGAAGCATTGCCTGCTAAATTCCAGTAGGAACCATACAGTGATACACGACCATTCTGAAAATAAAATAAATGAGAATATTGAGTTTTTAAAAATGAAATATCAAAATTTCTTATAGATTTACAAATTCGCTTAAATCAATTTCAACATCGTTTTAGAATTTGATAAAATCATTGTAATGACCTGATTATATGAATTTAATTCAGAACTAAGCCGTGCTGCTTTTTCAAGATGATCTTCGTAGGAACTATCGAAATGTTTCGAATCTTTACGCATCGCAAATGTTGTCGTAATAGGATGAATTTGCTGATGATTCGGGAAATACATGTCCCTGAAGTGACGTTCCGCTCGCCTACAATATAACCAGCAACGATGCTTTAAATTTTAATCTTTTCTAACTTCATCTCTTTTATTTAAAAACAATAACGAAAGACTTACTTCCTTCGACAACAACAAAATAATGCTATAACTGCAAGTAATAATAACCATACTGCAATGATTGCTGTTGGAATGATAACGGCAAGATCTAAACTACTGTTTATTAAAAGCATAAATAAGGCCACAATATATCAGTACCAATTCGTAATCAAATAAATAAAACTATTTGTTATCAATTCCGGAAAATTTTTGAACGGGAAAAAACGAAACTTACTGCTACTTGATGCTTCAATTTTTATTTCATTTCGAATATCGAATGGACCATGAGGTGTTGTAGGAGCTGTACCATGTACTGATATCACTTTTGGTTTAGTTGGCATTGGTCTTTTCTAAATTTTATTATTTTTGGTTATAATTTCCATTTTGAAATATTTGCATGGTGAAATAAAAAAGAAATAACATCACTGAAACTTTGTTATTATTATACTTCCCAAAACATGACCTGAAGGTCAAAGTTTCAGGAAAGATTGAATCTTCCGGAAATATTTTTGAGAAATGGAGTATAGATTAGAGTGAAAAAAAAGTGAAAATGAAGCTTTTTAAGAAATTATTTTAATTATTTAAGAGAAGTGATGGTGTAATACATACTTTAGATAGTGTGGTGAAAATGAAGAGCGGTTTACTGGTAGTGCTCAATGTCATTTCATCTTCTGAAGACAAATTTTGCACAGGTGAATCTGTTGATACTGATTTCTGCAAAAAGATAAGAAACTTCAATTTCGACTCTTTTAATAAACAATTTGAAATAAATGAACGAGTGCTGATAAGGTAAAATTTTAAAGAAACTAAAAAACAAACCTGAGACGGCTCATTCTCTTCATGCGATTCAAACTTATTGTTAACAGAATCATGATCATCAGGTTGCAAAACATTTATTATTTGCTTATCTTTGTTAAAATCGATTTCTTCCGGTTTAATTTTCTGCACTGGCCTGATATCTTCGATAGACCGTGTTGACGATATTGGAGATAATTCAGATGGAAATATTTCAGGATGATTGCTGTCAACATTTGTAAAAGTTGCAACAGTTACGTCAGTTTCTAATATCGTTGGAGCAGTTGTAAGAATTTTCGATGATCTGTCTTGTGTTCCGTTTCTCTAGATTAGAAATTTCGAAAATTATTTAAATTTGCACTTGTTTTTGCTTTTTTTTTAATTTTTTGTCGTCAATATTTCGTTTTGAAAAAATTCATGATAAATTTTTTGCAAATTAATTTTAAAATGATCAAATTATATAATTTAATCTTTTGCTATGAAACAACAAAATATAACAATAAATAACAAATTCAAATTTGAATAAATGATCAAATAAACTGTTACCACTGATTGAATCGATAATAATCCTCTCTCTATATTATCAGCAGTTGTAAATAGTTGTGTAAAGAGAGGTGGAAATGTAATTTCGAAAGCATCTGGTGGTAAATCTTCAATATCATGACGATCCAACGAAATAAGTGGTCTGAAATTTGTAGTACTTATCAAAAAAATGATGTATTTATAAAATAACAAATGAAATTTAATTTTTAGCTAACATGTGCGGTGTCCATTCTTTTTCGCTTCTAGTAATATCAGAATTATCCTCGCCAGATTTTATTTCTTTTGCCGATTGAATATGGGATGAGGGTGGTGATTCGATAAGCACCGGATGAATTATTTGAGGTTCCGGAATCTCGATAATCTCATCGGTTGATTCATCTACTTGCGAAAATAAAGTACGATGTGTTTGTTCCGATATTTCTGTCTCTCCCACTGCAAATTTTTTTCTTATGATAATTAGGATTATACTTAGTTAATTTTTGAAATTGAAAATTTGAATTTGTCTAAATTTCAATATCACTAATAGTTAATCTTACTTATCTTGAAGTCTGGAATTAAATATACTAATATATTTTATTGGAAATTAAAACTGAAGTCTGGAATACTTACATCTTGGTGGTAACGTGAAAGGTAGTGAATCATCTGTAATCTCATATTCGTCACAATATGGAGGTTGAAGATCTGGTTGAAGGCACATCTGTACATCATTTGAATCAATTCGATACAACCATTGACCTGGTTTTCCAATATTACTACTCTTACTCAGATGCACTATCTCTTTGGTGCCTGATCCAGGTAACATTAATGGATTCTTTGAACCATATGTCAAAATGCTAGCCTGAAAATTTTTGACATTTATATAACAGCTTCTTGATCTATTTGCTATAGAAGAATACAAGTAATATCATTCTATTTCAATTAATTTACAACTAATCAATCGATAGATGATAGTTGTGAAATTTTAAAAGATTTTAATTATTCACGGTGCAATACCTCAGCTCTATCGTTCCAAGGTAAATCTTTGTACAACATTTGCACATATGTTTCATTTTGATGTCGTTTGTTTTTTCCGCCAATGATTACTATTTGAAATGTACTGCCTGGACTCTAGAATATTAATTTCTAAAAAAAATTTTTTTTTAAATTTTAAAGTAAAACAATTCATTTTAGTCCAAAATTTAAATATGAATGAAAATTATGCAAATTCAAAAAAAAAAAGAACAAACCTTTCGATCGACATCAGTAACATTAACATAAGTGACTAATACAGCAGTTGTAGCCTGGAATTTCTTGTCATTTATACTGCTTGAAATTGTTTTTGTAGCTCTTGAAAGTACTTTCGGATCTGTAAGTTAAGAAAAAATGAAATGATATTGCCATCTTATTTAATAACACTACTATTTCATTGATACATTTCTCATTAATTTTATTTGTTCATAAAATTTGGGAAAATAATTTTGTGAGAAAATTGAAATAGAAAAGAATAGAATGATAAGAACAAAATTAGAAGAATACAAGTCAAAAAATAATTGAAATTGCGAATGAATAAGATGGATAAAATTAACAAAAAAAAAATGAAGAAATGATAAGTAAGAAAGCAAAAATTATAAAATTATTCTATTGTGATTTAGTACGGTAAAATCTTACCATCTGTTTCATCAAAAATATTTGACCTCCTTTTCGAATATCAATATTAGCAAAGAATGGTGCTATGCATGTATGCCGGTGGAAGCAAGATGATCCTGCGTTAATTTTTATATTATCTTCGACATATATTATTCCTAATGTTGAAATCTAAAAAAAAAATAATTCATTCGTTAATTTCTATAAAGATATCATTTACAGTAAGCTAATCAATAATTAAAATGAGCCAGTTAGCTGAATAATTCATTAAAAATGTATAAAATGTTATCAGATCTTAACAGTTCATTAGTTTCGCCTCAAATTTTCAAATTTACTGATATTCTTAATTGAGCAGAATTCATAATTATTTAGTTCATTGTTATTTTTCAATTGTATTAAAAAAAGAAAATTTCAATTGTATATTTGTAGAAAAGGAAAACCAGAAAAAAAAGAATGCCAGATAATTAAAATATTAAATGCCTTCTATATGAATAATGTAAATGATAAAATTTTTGCTCTTGGTATAGATTAAATTCATATTTCTAGCTTGAGCTCCAAAAATGACAAGAAAAGAGATGCTTAATATATAGCTTGAAAAAAAGAATATAAAGCTTAAAATTTATGGATTATTGTTAACAGATCAACAACGGTTATGTCAAGAGATATCAAAATTGTAACTCAAAAAATAATCGATCAAACCGATGACATTAAAAATTTCAAGTTCATGCAAATTTAATAAATTAAATGCAAAAAAAGTAAACATTTTATAATTCTTTGCATCTGTTTATGCTTGATAACTCTTTTCCATGGATAGACATAGCAATATATAATAATTTGAAAGTCTAACTTTGGATGTTTTTAACCCAAGTTCATAAGAAATATTTCACAAATAATTTATTTATTAAGAACTGAAATCAGTTTTTAATCAATCTGAGTACTGTATTTCATTTGACAGTAATGTTACAGTAACAAATCATCATTACTAATAACCATACTATTAGATAGCATAATTCAATGCAAAAAAATGAATCTGAAAATTGTAAAGTATTAGAAACTGACCGTTAATTTGTCCAATTTTCTGCTAAATATTTGAATGGTTCGTTTTAGTTGTAATAACACCTGCTATTCTTATCTTTCGGTAACTCTTGATGTCCTACTATATGAATAAAGCAATGATACTGTACATTCATTCACTCCATCACCAATATATCCATCTGCACATTTGCATAAATAATGTCCCGGGGTATTACCACAAATTGCATTTTCATGACATACATCTGGTTGCAAACATTCATCGATATCTGCAAGATATGATATGCTAATTGAAAATCACAATATTACTAAATCGCAATATTACAATGAATTGTATATACTATGCACAAGGATTACAATTTTTGATTTGATTATTTATTTGCTAATTTATCATTTAATGATAATTTCTCTTTAATAACAGCACAATTTTATCAGACCAATATATAAAACATTGTAAATTCCGTTAAAAAGCATCAAATAAGTTTGCTCAGTCAATAAGAAATTTAATAGAAAAATGATGCAAAAATTCTAATTTAATTTGTAAAGCGAATGAATTTAGAATTTTAGGATAGTATCGATTTACTCATATTCGATAACTGATTTATCCCTAAATATTTTTTAATTTTTTTCGTCCTTCAATTTTCTTAGTATTTTTGAAAGTATTGAAGTAATATATAAAAAAATTTTAAAATGAATTTTTAAAATCAACAGATTAATAAAGCATTTTTTGATAAACGAAAAATGAAATAATATATGCTAAAATAAGTCATGCAACACATTCAATTACAATTTTATCAGTAATCAGATTATAGTGATAAGTGAATATTCTTTACTCCATGGGATGATTTATAACATCATTTTATTTCAAAATAAAAATTTTTTTAAAAAAAAAATCGATGAAAACCACTTTTCTTTTTTAATTTTTTGTAAAATATTTTGAAACCAAACCTTCACAATTGGTATATCCGTCACCATTGAAACCTTTTAAGCATTGACATTGTTGAATCGGTTCACCACAACGATCGTATTCCGTAAATGATACAGCATTTTGAGCACATTGTTGTTGTGCTACCGCGTGACATTCATGTTTCTCTTGAAATTTTGAAATTTAAGTTCAAAGCAAAGTTGTTGGCTAAATATTGATATGAAATTTTAATGATGTATCACAACTTGAAGTTATTGTTTGAACTATTCCAATAATTATTAGAAATATTTTTCAGTTAAGTAAAATTAATAAGCGAAATTAAATAATTTTCAGTTAAGTAAAACAAATAAGCGAAATTAGATAAATCAGAAGAGAATGATAAAAGAAAAAAAGAAAATCAGAAGAGAATGATAAAAGAAAAAAGATAATCATTGTTATGAAATCAGAAGAGAATGATAAAAGAAAAAAGAAAATCAGAAGAGAATGATAAAAGAAAAAAGATAATCATTGTTATGAAATCAGAAGAGAATGATAAAAGAAAAAGATAATCATTGTTATGAAATCAGAAGAGAATGATAAAAGAAAAAAGATAATCATTGTTATGAAATCAGAAGAGAATGATAAAAGAAAAAAGATAATCATTGTTATGAAATCAGAAGAGAATGATAAAGAAAAAAGATAATCATTGTTATGAAATCAGAAGAGAATGATAAAAGAAAAAAGATAATCATTGTTATGAAATCAGAAGAGAATGATAAAAGAAAAAAGATAATCATTGTTATGACTAACTATATCATATTATACAATATCTCGATGTTTCAAGCTAAGAGAAGATTCAGGAAATTTACTATTTTAAATTTATAAAATGATGTTGTCAGGTGAATTCTTTCATGAATGTTTATTCTTTTTGGAGATGTAATTTTTTTTAAGTTAGCATATTGCAATTTAAATATATGTATTCCTATTGCTTATTTTTTCTTACTGAATAATTTAATCAAGAGCGAAACTATCAGTTAGCATTGATAAACAATTATCAGAATCAATAGTAAATACATAGAAATGAATATCGAAATAGTTCCGATATGCTATACCGCGGTATTGCATCGCTTATTATCAAACGATTATCAAAAATCGGACATGACCTATAGAAAGTACGATTCAAAAATGCTTACTCTGTTGACAATTCGGCAGACCTGTCCAACATTCGGAGCATTTACCACCAATGCAATCACCGGTAGTTCCACTGCATGCACCACTTGCACAATGGCAACATAATGCACAATCTGGACCCCATTCACCAGTTGAACATTCTGCAATTTTCATGATCAATCAATGATCGATTTGTCAATGATTGATTAATAGGATAAAGAATATGTTACCTTCATCACAAGTATCTCCTTTAATCCCAGATTTGCATCGTTCCACACTTTTATCACCAAGTTTAAACATCCATTCACCAGGAATTCCTGTATTACCGTACTCTTCCAGATACATTATATTACCAGTGCCAGAAGTTGGAAGAGCGAAAAATTCTTTCTTATCACCTTTGTTAAAACCAGCCTGTAATTTAAAATGCTAAATATTTAATCATATTTCTCGAAAATTTTACAATTTTCACTTTTCGTTACCTCTATACTAATTATGAAATGAAACTAATAAATTAATTTTACTCATCGTTTTATTCTCAAAAAATATTCCAATGAAATATTTAAAAATAATTTGCAATTAATAAATTTAAAACATTTTGTCATGCATTCGAGAATTTGAATCTCGGATGATTTTTTTCCATATAAATTTCTATAAATAAAAATGCTGATAGCATTTGCTTACTTGCAATTTACTAATTGCATGTTGTTATCCGCAACTTACAATTTAATACTTAAAATCTGAAAAAAAAAATGGCATGGAAACCTCAGCTCCTTGTGTCCAACCGATATTTTTGTAAATAAAATTAACAAATGTGCCATTATCAGTAATAAATAGCGCTGCTTGAAAAGTATTCGTATTCTATAAAAAAATTAATTTATTAGAAAATTTTAGCAAATATATTAGTAAGTTTGTTGTTCAGATGTTATATAGCATTATCTATGATATACTGATAATTTGAACCATGATAGTTTAATCTGAATTATCAGTATATCATAAATAAAAAATCAATTGTTATTTATTATATGAACGTACATCTTCAGGTAAGGGAGCAGCTCCGACCGGTTGCATTTTATCCCACGTAATTAACAAACATGACTTCACCTTTACCACTTCATCATATTGATAACGAATTTCACTTTGCCCACGTCCAAAATACGTCCCGTAAAATTTAAATTTTCTCCTATAATATAGTAGTTAATTGCTTAAATTATTATGTATAAGGCTTATCGCCAAGATAGTTTTATCCAAGAATTCAAGTCTGACTAAAAAGATATGTATAGCATAATTATTATCAGACCTGTTTTATGATTTTTTTTCCACTTAGAAATTTATGCCACTTAAATCTTCAAATAACGAAAATGAATTATGCTGAAATTTGTTTTTTTTTTTTTTTAATTATGCTCTTTATGAAATTAATCTATTGCAGATGAAATGTAATTTGGTAAAATTATATTTCAAGAAATTTTGAAGAAAGAAATTATTTTCGTGAATCTGTTTATTTCAAAAAGTTATATAAATCCGTTTACTTGAAAATGTTATATAAATCCGTTTATTTGCAAAAGTTTTATGGATCCGTTTATTTGTAAAAGTTATATGAATCCGTTTATATGAATCCGTTTATTTGAAAAAGTTATATGAATCTGTTTATTTGAAAAAGTTGTATGAATCCGTCTATTTGAAAAAGTTATATGAATCTGTTTATTTGAAAAAGTTGTATGAATCCGTCTATTTGAAAAAGTTATATGGATCCATTTATTTGTAAAAGTTATATGAATCCGTTTATATGTATCCGTTTATTTGAAAAAGTTATATGAATCTGTTTATTTGAAAAAGTTGTATGAATCCGTCTATTTGAAAAAGTTGTATGAATCCGTCTATTTGAAAAAGTTTTATGGATCCGTTTATTTGAAAAAGTTATATGAATCCGTTTATTTGAAAAAGTTATGGAGAAAGCGAGAAATAGGTATGAAAAGAAAGAGGAACCTGTTATTTCACGAAAATAAACATATCCACCATTTCGTAAATCATTTCGGTTCCAAAATACTGCTATCAATTTTAAATCACTTGGTAATACATTTTGTCGAAATGTTCGTGTATTTGATTCCAAACCAATTCCTCCATTACTCAATATCTAAGCATAATTTGCTTCAATTTCTTTCTTTTTATTTAATTTAATCTATAAATTTTATTGCTTGCTACATATTAATTACTTCATTTCTCATTAAAAAACACGATAATTCAAAAAAGAGCATTGGAAATCAAAAAAGATTGCTGTAATTCTAATACAGTATTTTATTTTATACGATGAAATACAGTATTCCGGTTTTTTGATAGCATTTTATATTGTCAATATAAAAAATTAAATATAATTAAAACTATATAATTCTCTTAAGTTTTCTGCAATCATATCTATAAATTTTATGAGATTTATTTTAACCGAAATAACTTACATATACAGTTGATATATCAACACCATAAAATCGTAATGGATAAATCAGATTGATTTTCTTTGAAACATCTAAATTTCGTGGTAACTCTTGATCATCAGCATCTGGACCGTAGTCAAATAATCGGCTAGAGAATAGCGGAGCAGTAATCTAAATTAATCAATTAATTTATTTATTTTTTTAGAGATATATCAGTTTAAATTATGCAACAGAAATATACGGTAAGATGTGCATGGAATTCTTATTCTAATTATTTGAATGATCCCTCACTTATATGGTACAATCTAAAAATATAATCATTTTAGATTAATGGAATCACAGTTAGCGTTAATTGTTATAATCTTCAAGATTTAATATTATATTTGATATTGCATGTATAAATTTGCAATTGAATGACTAAGACGGTATGACCACTGCTAAAATATGAATAATTCACAGTTAGCAATAGTAAGTAACACTATTTAAATATCATTTTGAATTATTTATGAATGAACTCAGAAGAGTAATTAATTCCTTAAGAGTTTTAAAGAATACTTCTCTTAATAATCTTTCATTCTTCTCCTTTTTTCTACACCAGAATTGCATTGTCCAAAAGTTTATTTAAGACGTGAAGTTGTTATTCAAATAATAAAATTCTTCGGCAATTTCAAAATCTATTCATAAAGTAGTAACTTAATAATTTGCATTATTATGAGACAGGTCGTATACAAATCAAAAACGAACTAATGCATATGAGAATTTATTTTGCCTAAAATCATTAATTTATTATGAAACAGAGAAATGATATGATAATGATATATTATTCATTTCTCGAATAGAATATACAAATGCTTCATTTTGTAATATCTGATAAAATAAAGTGGAATATTATAATTTCTAATCATTCATCATATTGTTGCAGATGGATGAAACGAAGAGATAATTTTAATGATCAAAATGATTATGCAGCGTCATGTAATCATTTTCATATGAATCACTAATTCTGAGATTTGTAATCAGCAATTTGATAAATCATTTAGATATAGAAGATTGTTACACATATCATTTAAGTTCTTAATTTTAACTAAAGATGGAACAAACAAGGAACAAAAAGAAGAAATAATAATAATAAATGATCAATTGATGAATGCAGGAATTTTAGATTAAATTTTATAATAAAAATAACTAAAATTTATATTTTCATGAATTGTTATTCGAGCAAAATATATAGAAATTAATGGAACAATCAAAAATTTGAATTTTTTGTAGAATCAGATATCAACCAACAGTTCAACTATTTCTTTTTATTTATCACCTTGATTAAGCTACTTGTTGAAACTTATGTGTTTTATCAGAAGTCATTTCTTGTTTCAATCACAGAATTTGATGGAAAAAATTTTTTGACAAAATCGAAATGAATATGACAAATTTTTCTATTTCCTTTTAATAGTACAGATCAAAATTCATAATGAACTTTACTAGGATTATAAAATAATTTTATATATCTCCATATAGATATACATAGTTTCTAGGTTTAATTAGTTTACGTACTATACATAATTTCTAGGTTTAATTAGTTTACGTATATTTGCATTGTGATAAAGCAAATAAAATGATACAAGAGCAAATTTAGATATGGAAAGATCAATCGTACATTGTTATCAATGATTTTGTCTGAACGAAAGGATTGTTTCAATGATAATTTGTTCGCTATATCGATGGTAATCTATTTTTGTGATAAAAATATAAATATACTATCATTGCTGAAAAATTTTTCGGAATGATTATGACGATGAAATAAAATTGTGATATATTATTGTGTAATTTTATGAAGTACGTAAGAATAATTTGTGATAAATTGAAAAGAAAGACTAAAAGAAAATAAGAAAATGTTTGATCTAATTTTAATAAATGAACCTATCAGAGATATCAGAAAAATTGAGAACTTTTTATCAAAATTTAGCTTTTGAAATGAATAGATATTTTAGTAATTTAAATTATGAAAATGATTATGAAATATCAATGGATATTCTGAGAAAGTGCGATGACATGATGTCCTTCTTCTTAATGTCATATATGCAAATTTGAATTAAATATTTAGGGCATATAATAATGAAATTTTAGAAGTTCCCAAAATTCATCTATCAATAAAAATTGATTATCAACGATTAAATATGATAATGTGATAATTTGTTTCTGTTTGATTCATTTCTTTATTTTATTATGAAAATAATCTATTGGTGAAAGAATGCAAAATTAAACTTGCAAATGTGTCGTATTAATTATTTAAATTTAGTATTATTGTCATCATTGCAAAATCAATTTCCCACGGGACATTTTACGATAATTGTAAAAATAAATTTAGATATAACCGTTAAATAAAGCAATTTAATTCATTTTAAATTGATTTCATAAGACGTTTCCCATTTGCATAGTTTTTAATTATACCTTCATTTATAATACCTGTGCTGTATTTTGTCAAAATTGAATATGTCTATTTCTGCTAATAAACAATAATTACTGGGATTATATTGAATAACTCATAACAGCTAAATTATATTTCTTAGATATGACAGGAATTTGAAAACAACAATTAGATGAAACTGGTTGTTATGGTATTTTAATAAAGTAAAAATGATGAATGGATAATTGAAAGGAATAAAAATGCATCTAATGCAATTTTTAATTTGTACATTGTATGTAAGTTGAAGAAGAAGATTTCTTTTCAGCAATCATAATTATTTTTCAAGAATCGAAGAATTAGTGAATATTATATGTAATTGAAACTATCATGGTTTCAGAAGGTAAATTACAGGTGAAACAATTCATAGAATCTTGATATAAGCCTAATCTATTATTCGTTGCTAACGTCTTTTAAAATTATTTTTCTAAAATCGGTCTAGGAGAATTTCTCTTGTGAAATTACTTTCTTGAAATGGATCTTATCAATTCTGATGAATTTGCAATATATATATGGTATATTGAATATTATATCGAAAATTTTTCAATATAACATTAAATTTTTTGATTAGTTATTACGAAGCAATTGATAATTGTTATATAATTGCTAATTTGATAATTGCTATTCTTATAACTGTTTGATAATTGATAATTGTTATACTTAAATAATGATAATTATATCGAAATTATGTCAATAAAGTTCTGGCCAATAAAAGCTTGCCATTTCTGAAATGATTATTTAATATTCTATTCCATAGTTGAAGAAATTTTTTAAAATTTATAATCGACAATATCATACTGTTCCTCTATTCATTTTACTTTTTGAATGAAAGAATTAATTAAGAAAAAAAAATTAGCATATCAAATATCAAATATATTTAATCGATTGAAGAATATAGCACTTTTTTTTGCAATAAACAACGGATAAAAATGCGATGTTAATCTTATCATTTTTGATTATCTAATGAAAATAATTTTTTGATTAGCTCGTTTTTGATCAATGGATGACTTCTCTTACTTCCTTAAACAGAAATAATCTTTCGCTTCGGAAAAAGTAGGTCATAAGAGCAAGGATGAATCATACCAAAAAGAATTTAAAAATTTTGGAGTCCGCTCGAAAAAGAAATAAATTTTAATTAATTATTTAAATAATTGATTTGTAAAATTGGCAAAAATTAAATCTTTCGAAAAAAATTAAAAATAAATTCAAAAATTTTTTGTCAAAAAATTTTAGGATATTTATTTTCTATAAAAATTAAAATAAAAACATTTTTCGTTTTTTTCTTCATTTAAATTAATAATATTTATGAGAATTTCATTAATAATTTCACTCTAAAAACAAGAAGTATGGTATAAAAATACAGCAGAATCTCGAGAATATGTAAATGATCCCTTCCTTTTCTCTTTGATGTTTACTCATGCAGAAAATAATGATCGGCTACCACTGTCCACTCGAGAGTAAGCAAGGTCATTCAAGACTTCGTTCTCGTGATTTATACAAGCGTAGAGCATTTATAAGAATTGAAATATCCCGAAAATATATACAATCATTTATTTTATTTATGTCAACAAAGCTTGAAAGAATAAAAAGTTGCACTTGACATTGTTACGAATGAATGAACGATATATCATTTGACAATTGCGGGTCACTATTTTATCATCTTGTCATTTTTGTAATAAAGTGTCAAAAGAATCTTTCTAAAAATTTTCTCGAGATTTACTTCATGCTATTAACTTGATAACAAAGTAGCGAAAACTGCAGAAGTTTATCTTATCTCTAAAAATATTCTTCAAAAATTATCCAAAAATCTTGTCAAATCATTTAAACTTGTTTCCTCTCTAAATGACTGTCTATGAATGTTTAATTATTTTTATCGATTTCTTAAATTATTGTCAATATCATCCAAAACCCAATATCATAATTTATTTGCAAAATCTCGAGTCAAATTCTGACACTTCTAAATTTTTAAAAGAACTTTATCTTCCATGAATAAAAATTTGTATCTTTAATTCGTCCTTTTTTTCGATTTTTTTCAATATATAATTCAAGCTTTATCACTATTGTTATCATATGACAAAAAGATAAGTTATTTCAAGTTTTTCGGAATTTCTTATCAGTAAGACTTTTTATTAGCATGATAAATAAGAAGAGAAAAAAAAATTAAAAAATCTATAAAGTTGGGAAGACTGCCGCAGGTATTATGGGAATATTATCAATTATGAAAGATATGCAATGTAATATAAAATGATATATCAATAAATGCCAGTTAAGCTTTTCTTATTCAAATTTTTTCAAAAAAAAAAAAAAAAAAAGAATTGTAGCAATTTTTTCAATGAAATTATTATAATGAATAAACTAACAGAAATAGAAATTTCCTTCGGTGTTGCTAATTGACGTCTGTTTCTTCCCAATTTAACTAATTTATCCATTTCAATCTCATTCTCGATTCGTAATCGTGCAGCAATTCGTTCGGGATTCAATCTCATCGCTGTAGTTTGTATTGGAATCCAACAAAGATAAGCCAGAAATAATAATGGAAAAAAAACAAGCCAAGGATATACAGTAATCCTTGGAGTATGTTGACTGTTCCATCTCATTTTTTATCAATTGTTATTACCCGCAATTCTGAAAATAAAACTTATCATATTACAATGTTTGTTTTCATGAAAAATATGATAAAAAAAACGATGAATGGGAAAATGATGTATCACTGAACTGAAGTATATGATAAGTGATCAAAGCTTTATAAATGAAATGTTTGATATCAACATTTGATAGCATAATTGTTTCTATTTATTATTCATTATAATAATGATTAGATGAACGAATTCATGGATTCTGGATATATATATATATATGTTCTTAAATTTCTTGCTATCAATTGTTTATTAGATAATATTAGAAAGCAATCATAAAATAAATTGACTGTAGAAGTTGATGACAAAAATGAAGCCTACATTGCAAATGTTACAGCTTAAAACTGATTAAAAAAAATGAAACTGATTAAAGGATATTGAAAATTGACTTTATCAAACAGATGATTAGATGATAAGAACATGAATTAACATTTCATTTTTGAAAATAGATTAGTCCAAAAAGTTTGAAAGTGAAATTTTTCCATATAAAATTTCCAACGTCTTTTTAAAGATGTGCATATAAACTGTCTATTATTATTAAGAAGATAACATATTTTCACGTTGGTCGTCAACAATTGTCGAATTATGAATTAAGACAATTATATTAATCGTAAAATATTGATAATTGATATGAAATATCACAAAGTGAAATCCAATGGTATATTTTAATAGTTTTGCAGATAAATACGTAATATAATATTGACATGATAATCTGATGAGAAATAATGGCTCACTTTTAGGCCTTATTATTTATATTTGATCCATAGGATTTTGAAACACTAGTCTAGAGCATTTAATAAGCCTGGCGAAAAAAAAACAAAACTTATCATATCAATGATAACTGCTCATTTTTCTTTTGCATATCTTTCGCCTCACTCTTTCATACAACCTAACATCTTTTTCTCAAAATTTTTTCTCAAAAAAATATCTAACAAAAATTGTTATTTCAGAATGGTGATATTGAATATTTCGACCATATCTTCTGGAACTTTACTATTTTACAGTAAAGCTCCAAAAGAAATGGTCAAAATGTTAACTGATAGATGGAATATAAAAAAATATTTCACTGATAAGGATGAGATAAAGAGGTATGACCTATAAAACGAATAAATATCGAGAAATTTTCAGGGAGATAATATTTGACTCTGTTTGTATGACGATTATTAGTTAATATTTAAATGATATTGAAATGATAGGAGATGACAAGTATTAGAGAAGTTTGAAATTTCTCTCTTCTTTATCCCTCAATCAGGATCGTTACGTTCGGAACGATAATAAAAATATTGAAGATTTTATCAGGAATGGAATGGCTTCAGGCGATCGTAACAGTTAACTCATTCAGGACAAATTCGAAAATTTCTCATACATTTGAAACATTTCTAATTTTCTAATTTAAAAAAAGAAGAGAGAGAGAGAGAAAGAGTGAGGAAAAAAAGAGAGGAAGCAATAAATGCATGTATAATACAAACTGGTTTGAAAACGATATTTTAAGAAAGATAAAATAATGTCCGACAAATTTTGTAATTAGTCAAAAATACAAGGAATAATTTTGCAGAAGAATATTTATTTCCAGAAGAGAAATTCAATGAAAAAAAATTCTATCATTTTAATTTTTCTAATGAATAACCAAAATAAGTATCCATTGTTTACCGTAACTAAGTAGCAAGAAAATAATATATTATTGGAAATTTATTTTTATAGCAAAATGAAATTAATCAAATATTCCTTTGCATAAATGTTGAAAACGATTAATATCTTATATTACATTACGTTATATTATTTATTGTTATTTTAAAAGTTTTTTTTTTTGAAAAATAAGACAATTTTTAATTTTCCGATATTTTAATTTTCATATGAAATATGCGCTGATTACAAAACATTGACATAAACAAATTTAGCAATCGTATTCTTTTCGATTTATTAGAAACATTTCGAGAATAATATATTCTGTAATGATTTTTATATTGTCCATTTGCTCTTAGCTTCTTTTTTACAATCTGTTTAAATTAAATTTTATGAAAAGTTAAAATAAGTATACGGTAAAAAAATAAGCTATTTAAAATTACTTTAAAATTACCAATTCAAAAAATTAGCTTCAATGCTAATTAGATATTGATTTTTTACTTATGTCAAATATTTTAAATTAAGTTAACACATTTAAATATTTTATTTAATCGAAGGAATATCATTGTTGTTAGATTGATAAAAGTCATTCCAGTAGAATTGATTTTATTGATAATAACAGCAATGAAGTATGGGTTAAAATTATTTTTAAATCTTTTATGATTTACAGTTTTCATATTAATATCATAATAGTTATCATTTATCGCTTTACGAATTTTTTTAATCAATATTGCAAGTGTTAATGAATTAACCAACTTGGAATCAGTGAATCAAAGAATCTGAAATCACTGGCTTAGGAATCAATGAGCATAATGAATCTATGATAATGATTGTTTCAAATCTCATATGTCTAATTCATATGAAAGAAGCCAACTGAAATCAGTAAGACAATGAATCTGGTGTTAATGTATTAATAAACTTAGAAAACAATGAATCAATGAATTTGGTGTTAATGAATCAATAAACTCAATGAAGCAAAGAATCTGAAATCAGTAACTTAAGAATCAGTGAGCATAATAAACCTGTGATAATAATTGTTTCAAATCTGACCAATTTACATATAAAGTTCCATTAATTCTGCTTTTATTGTTTAATTTTATGAGCATAAAATAATTCAAAACTAATTATCAATAAACTATGATTAGATACTAATCATTTTTGAAGGAAATTATTCGAGATAGCTTGACATCTGATATACTTCACTGTCACCATCATTATACAATAGACTTTCATAGATATTTTCTAAGATTCTTCATCTTACTTGGTGAATTTGAGCATTTATATTGTATTCACTGATTAGTCGAGAAATGAAGTTTGAATTTACCAAAATAAAGATAACAACTGATAGCTTGACCTGATTATAATCTGCTTAGATAGAAGCTATAACGAATCATGTAATGATATATTAAGTAATGATATATTAAGAATAGTCGATAATTTCACTATAATATTAATTTTAGTTTGTCATTGCTAATTACCAATTCTGTCAATTGCTCGTAGACTTTTTTCACTCTCTTGACCTTTCACCCTGTTTGTTACAAAACTTTGACAAACTAATTTGTATTTCATATGGAAACAACTTAAGAATATTAGCAAATTGAAATTATCGAGTGAATCATCCTGATAATGAAAATTCCAGGAATAAAAATTGATATGAATCATAAAAATGATACAAATTATCGGAATAGTTGCTCGACCGCTCATTCTAATTGAAAAAAATTTGATTTGGAAAAGTTTCAAATTTGAAAATATAGCTATTGGCAATATTTGCATTATCTAATATTGCTATTAATAATTTAATTAATAATGTGAAACCTGTTTATTACTATCACGTCACTATGTATATATATATGAGAGATGAAACGTCAAATATAAGAATTTCAAATATTGCCATTAAAAGAAAGTGTCACCTGTACAGGTATATATGGGAGACACGTATCATTTAGAACAGATGTACAATTGAAAGTAAATAAATCGCAGAAGACGATCAATTCGGACAATGACGCCTAGCTTCAGAGATTATAGGAAATTGAAGGACATTGCCACCATAAAAACATGAAATGATAAAAAAATCTTTTGTTTACAAACATTTCATCTTATGATGATAATATTTATCACTTATTGAGCCCAATGCATGTCAAGTCTTACTAAATTCTTTTCTTTTAATTAATTGTTAATTAAAAACTACAACATTATCAAAAACAATAAATTAAGGTAGTAAAGAAAACAAGCACATATTCTAATAATTTTGTTTACCCAAAGTCCCATCAGAAAAAGTGAAACCTAAAGTCCTTTGTTAGATGAAATCTCAAGGTTATATCAAACTGATACAATGACACTTTCCAAAGGATAATTTTATGGACTGATCTTTTATTTCAAGGTCTATCTTTTTCATCTTCTCTCTTTCGTTTTTTTTCCCCTCCCAAATTTCTCTTTTAATGGTATTTCTCAGACGAATAGTATCTCTCAGACGATCGGGAGGAATACAGAATCTATCAATTATATGATACATGATAGAAATCTAAAAAATAGTAATACTTCTATTATCGATTAGCTTACTTTCTTAAATCAAAATAGGAACTACAAGAGAAAATCAATTTCAATAATAGATTAAATCGAAATTCCCCTTTTTTTTAATAAAATTTAATTTAAAGAATAAGAAAGTATTGATAAATTTATAATTTATCATTTTGATACTACTAAAGAAGGTACCTCTTGATGACATTTTAAGGCCGCCGCATTATTCGTCCTTCACCTTTTTTCTTAGTTTTTTTTTTTGTTGTAAACCTTAGAACTTTCTATTATTGGATAGATGATGACCTTTGTAAATTATCATAAATTAGAAATAATAAATGGTTTGTCGAAAATCCCATTTTCTTATTTTTTTAATCGATAGATTTAGCAATCCTATAGTTATGATCTATTTTAAAGATTTAAAAAAAAAAAGAAAACGAGAATAGAATGATTAGAATGATGGAAATTTGTAAAAGAAAAACCTATTTATTGCCGAATTTTTAAATACTCGTTGCTTGTTTTGTAGAGGAATGATATCCCTAATTTACTGTTATTATCAGTTCATCTACTCTTGTTCTTATCATTGATTTTAAAGATAATTATGATAATTCAAAAGAATTAAGTCTAGAACATATAATATTCAAAAAAGATATTGTATGTTTTGATTTATATTTCCCATATTATACTGAGGAGGTAGAATCTTTCATATATTCATTATTCTTGAAGAAAAATTTTTTAGACAATTGCAAAATAGAATTCTTCTTGATCGAAAAATTGAAATAAAACTTTTTAGCATATTATGAAAAATTGATAAGCTAAAGGAAATGAACTTATGAATTACGCAAAAGATAAGGGAATAAGATAAACAGAGAGAAAGAGAAAGAGAGAGAGAGAGAGAGAGAGAGAGGGAGATAGGAAGATGAATGATGTGTATGATAAGGATAGATGAATATCATCAGTGTCGTTCTCGTATTAAGTTTTTAATAAAAAAAAGAAATGATAAGATAGACGGAAGAAGTGAATAAAAGAAAGGAAGAGAAGGAAAGGAAAGGACTGATAAGGTATGATACGTATTCCTTCCTTTCTAAGCATTGTATCATTTTTTTTTTCCCTTCCTTTCCATTCCTCTATTCTTCATTTTCATTTTGTGTGATGTTAAAGGTAAAACTGTCGTTTGTCATTTCACTGTTCGATACATCAAACGAACTTCGAATTCTCATTGTCATTTCAATCGGACATTAAAATGGAGCACTGAATACAGTAATTTTTTTTTCCATTGCTAACACTTATCTACGTGTTACGTGCTTGCTTGATACATTACGTGCGATTGCATTATTTTTTAGCTATTTGTTAATATCCGTGTGAAAGAATCTTTTTTTTTTTTGATAACATATCAATGCATTTGTAGAATGCTGTTGCTGCTGCAAAAATCGTATGGATGAAGAGTGAGATGGAATTAATCATTAAAGCAGAATTTTTCAAACATGAATTAATCATTTATAAAACATTCCAGAATTGATAGAAATGTTGATTGAAAATTAATTTCTATGATCAGTTCTCGAGAAATTCTCGAAAGTGTTATCAGTAAATGAAGGAAGAGATATCGACTGAACATTATTTGTGAAATTTTTGAAATTTTTTATTTTCATTTTACATTCATTCTATATGTCATTTGAGTTTAACCTAATTCAGAAATCTTAGTGCCTACTATTATTATGCATCAAATTAATAGGAAACGAAAATTATCATGAGTATCATGAACTGAGTAAAATTTTCAATGATGGTTTATCTTGAACTGAGTAAAATTTAATTATGAAAATTCATCTCTACACTTATTGATATTATCATGAGTGGAAGATAGATGGATTTGGATGATAAATTGAGCATTGATTTTATCGGATCAAACAATGAATAATTAAATTGATTTCCATCATCAATTTCATATCACAGTTAAAACTTTAGTTATTATATTAGTAACTTTTAAAAGTATTCAGAAAAATAAATTTCAATACCAATTAATTCAAATTATATTAGATGGAATAAAAAATAAAATATGATAAAAAAAATAATGAAACGATAAAATACAAGACAATAGAATATATGCAAATAATACTTATTAAGTTGTCTATAGAAAAGTCAAAATATTTTATTTTAAGACGTTTCTCAAGAGAGAAAACAAATATTTTAGGATATTCGATGCTTGAATAAAATGAATTCTGATATTTTTTATCGAATTTATTGAAAAGCAAAAATAAATTGAAATTCAAAAAAAGCGAATTATTCAAAGATCGAAAATTTTCGACTTTTCATGCTTCAACTTTTAGCTATCGAATAATTTTTTGAATCTTTTTTTGGGAAAATTATTCTTGAGAATGGTTTTCAAATTTAGTTACATATATATATTTTTTTTTCTTTTATTGATTAAGTTTTTTGATCGGAGAAATATTGCTTTAATTCGTTGTGAAAAAACTGGAAATTATAAAAGCATTCATACTGTATGTATGCTAATTTAAAATAAGAAATTAAATAGATTGTTTATAAAAAATATTGAAATTTCTAAAACAAATTAATCCTATCCATCTTACTCCATCATACTATAGTCCATTCATACAGATTCTCATTTATTATATTTCTAATATCATTACATATTCATATATAGTAAATGTTACAAATTTATTGATCGAATGAATTTTTTTTTTAAATCGAAATCAAAATGAAATAAATTGAAATAACTAATAAAACAATTTTATCATATTTCGTTTGCAAAAAAAAAAAAAAAAAAATTAAAATATAAACCAAAGAATGCGTTAAATATGACAGACAGATCAATATAGCAAAAATAAATTTAACATAGTTGAAGGATGAATAATTATAATCATATAATTATATATGCATGTATCGTGTATGTATGTATGTGACCTTCATCATAATAAGAAGTTTAACGTTTGCGAATGAATGGTAATGTATTATCATCGATAGAGAACTACATGGTTCAAAGACCGCGAAACATTCGAAATTGTAAATATAATTTGAAAATTAGATGATTGTAAGTAACAAATCATTGTATTATGTTATTCTAATAAATCATTTGTAAATTCTCAATAATTGAAATGGAAAACTTTAAATAATAAGTTAACCATCGAAAGTTTATTTTATCTTAAAAAAATTTCGTATAAATTAATTGAAAGTTGAAAAAATCGATATCACTTTATCATGCAGATAACATGTTATTTTATCATTACATTTGCTAATACATGTTTTAATGAAATAAAAATTAAATAAAAAATTAAAGTAATTAGTAAAATTTAAATAAGATATTAAGTTATTAAATATAAATGTTAATTGTAAAATATTTTGCGCCAAAAAAAAAAGAAAATGAAAGAAAACAAAATGAATATGTATTTCAATAATATACCAATCTTTTCTAGCAAATGTCATAACAATTGAAATCTTTAACATTTTTCTCGTCGTATTTAATCTTCATTATCACCATCATCATCATTACCATCATTTTCTCCCTCTCTCTCTCTTACTCTCTCTCTCTGTCTCTCTCTTTCTCTCTTTTATTCAAATAAGTAATACCTTTTGGTCAGGTGAATCAGAAGACAAAATATTGTTGTTGATTGGCTCTTTTGGCTCCTTCCAAATCGAATTTTAGATTAATTGTTATATAATTTGTCTTCCATTCTATGGCCGTTCAATCAAGATTTTATTCAGTCTTCCCGACTTTCTCATCATATTAATGAAAAAAAAAGAGAGAGAAAGAGAGAGAGGAGAAGAAGAGAGAGAGCAGAAAATAATTGCAAAGAAAAATACGAAAATTTTGTTGGTAAAAAATAGTGGCTATTTTGGCATAAAGAAATGAAAGTAAGTGCACAAAAATAGGTAGAAGGTGTTTTAAAAAAATAAATTCCCAAGATCACATCAATGATGACTTGTATTACCGACCATGACCATTAACAGGTACTCTGAAATCTCTCGGAAGAACATTTTCAATGACAAATCTGGAAACGAATGAACGATAAGTATGGTAATGAACCTTATCAGTGCAAATGATAAACTGGGAAAGAACGAATAACAATGAATGAATAATAAGTCTGATGAACTTATCAAAATAAATGATAAATGACAATCTGAAAGGAATAATAAATCTGGAAATTGATGAATGATAATTTAGAAATGAACGAATGAATGATAAGTCTGGAAATGAACTTATCAGAATGAACGATAAATCAAGAAATGGATAGATGATAATTATAAAAAATAAACGAATAATAAACCTGAAAACCGGCAGATGATAAATGTAGCAATGAATCGAGAAAGCTAGGGAAGATGATCAAATTTTTGAATGATCGTTGATACAAATCAAATTCTCATGGATTATTTCAATAAAAAGGAAAGAAAGCACAATCATTTCCTTCATCTGAAGGACCAGTTCTGATTCATTGTTGTGAAGCAAATGAATGGAAGATTATTTATATATATTTGATTATTTATAGAGATGCACGATTTTATAATTATTATACTACAAATATCAACAAAATATTTCGTTCTTCTTAAATTAGAATTTATCTCCTCAGCGACTGATTGTTTAATTTATTATCAAAATAAATAAAAAATTTTTCAGAAAAGAAAACTAGCTTTAGGATTCTTGAGAAAAAAAATGCTATATTGGCAAACTTATAATTCCGATCACGATGATATCAGCAGATAACTTTAATGTATGATACTAGGTAAAGAAAGCCATCAAATCTATTCAGATTTTAAATTAATACGATTTATTGATATTTCATTATTACCTGATATATTCAGACAATTTTTATCAATCATATCATCTTATCCTCTGTTACTGATATCATACGGTAATGTCATATTAAATGAGTGATTAGTGTAATAATTTACCTGTTGCAAATTCTAAAATCGATATCACATTTACAAAAAATTTTACGTTACATTTACTTGAAATTTTTTAAAATAATTTTTGAGAAATAATTTCTAAACTGATAATTGATATAACTACTGATATCTATTTTTTTGCTATTTGCAAGTGAACACAGAAATTGCTTATTATACTTATTGGGAAAACCAACTCGTCTATTTAATTATCAAAAAAAAAAAAGTTTTAATTATATTAAGATGACTTGAAATAGATCCAGGCTATAAAAATTAATTCTAATGAAATAAGTGAATATTTAAAGAAATAATTGGTTTTATAATTATTATCATTTAAACAGACGAATATTTCGTATTCAAATCAAATCAAAATTAGTAGAAAGAATTAATTAATTAATTAAAATTACATATATACTCAAACATCATTTCTTTTTTTTATAAAGCTCTTTTTTCTTTCAATTGCAAATTTTTCGATTTATTTTATTAGAATTTATTGAAAAGAAAATATTATATAAGCGATTCTATTTCTTAATTACCCTTCACATAATTGACCGATTCATTATAAGAGGTCAATTTGATGTCAAATGTCAAAACTTGTATAGATAAATAGGAGTTATTCTAAAAGATGTTATAGCTATAAGAGATTTTAAATTTAAAATTGAGCTTAATTATAACTTACTCATACTTTATCATAACAAAGTAAATAAATATATAATTACAATGATAAATTAAGGGCAATACATTTATATGCACAATCATATAAATACATACTGTATAATTGAGCCAAAAAGAAGAGGAAATTTGTAATTTGAAGAAAAGAGTTGGAAAAATGACGTCGAAAAAATGATTTGGGTCATTTCGGGAACGAACTATAAGAATAATGCCATCACAGAAAATAATTCCTATTTTGTTAACGGTGTCATTGTTGTTTTCTAAAATTATCAAACTGGAATGGAAATGTTTTTAAGGTGTGGATTGAAGACGATAAATTGAATTCAGGATGAGAAATTATAAAGGGTCAATGAGAAGATGCGGAAGCGAATGATATCCTTAGAGAGAGGGAAAGAGAGAGAGAGAGAATAAATTTTTAAAAAATAAATTTGTCGTCTTTTTTTTTTCTATTGAAAAACTCTATTAGAAAAATAGATTACTGAATTCTATAATGGAATGCATTGTTTTCTTCTCTCTTTTTTTGTTCTTCGAGAAAAAAATGAATGAAAAAATTTATTATATCTCAATACATCTGTCATTAGCTGAAGGCATTTTATGATATAATTGCAAATTTTCAAATTATACGAAATAATTTTAGCGTGGTAATTATGCGTTACTTTTTTTTTTATTTACGAGAATATAATTTCAGAAAAATATTTTCAAGAATTGCATAGTATTATAATCTCGGAAAAATCTTCATAGTATGTATTTTCGGAAAAATATTTTCAAGAATTGCATAGTATTATAATCTCGGAAAAATCTTCATAGTATGTATTTTCGGAAAAATATTTTCAAGAATTGCATAGTATTATAATCTCGGAAAAATCTTCATAGTATATATTCTCGGAAAAATATTTTCAAGAATTGCATAGTATTATAATCTCGGAAAAATCTTCATAGTATGTATTTTCGGAAAAATATTTTCAAGAATTGCATAGTATTATAATCTCGAAAAAATATTTTCAAAAATTGCATAGTACGCTATTTTAAAATTCATATCATGAAAATTTCAGCCGCATATAAAGACATTTTAAAAAAGTACAGTAATATTTAAAATCATCAAATGGCTCGTTCTATAAGTGCCGACGATTTCAATAATCGTACCGAAAGATTTGGTAAAATTCCCATCAATCTCATAAAATCATAACTAATAACTGATAAACGAAATATTCTATTTGGTTGATTTAATTCTTATTTATTACACTCTTTTCTCTGTTAAGTTTATCTTTTGATTGAAAAAAAAAATCACAAATTTCTTCATTTCATAACAAGAAGCAAATCCTAACAAACAATTATCATCTTATCTCTTCAAATTATTATGACAAAAAGTTTGCTAAAAATTAAATCGTAAAATTTACGGCTATTTAATGCAAATAAGTCCATTTCCTATTTCATTTACAATTCTTCCAGTTCATTTCATTTACGGAAAAAATAGGATCACTTAAAATTTATAAGAAAAAAAAGTACATTGGATACATTTGTGAAAATGAATCAAGATACTCTCGAGTGATAAAGATATGATAATCTGTGGAATAGAATTCGAGAAATATCTCAAATTCTGAGTGGAAATAGTGATTTTTAAATGATGCAACAAATGATTTTCCAAATTTCTTATTCCATAATAATTTCTGCATGTAACAAAAAACTGATATATTTATAAATTTTATAAAAATATGGAGTATTCTTTACAAAACTTTCTTTGTGTGCTGGTGTGTATGTAAGTGTATCGGTGGGAATGTACATAAATATATCTTTGTAGGTATTTAGGTGTGTTGATGTGTATGTGTGTGTGTGTGTTGTGTGTGTGTGTCTGTGTGTGTGTGTGTGTGTGTGTGTGTGTGTGCATGTGTGTATGTAAATATAGATAATTTGTATGTGTAAAAGTAGTTGATTTATACTATAATTTTATAAATATATGTCGAATACAAATTCTGTGCTATCAGATGGCTTCAACTTTAAATTTTGAGTTGATGGAAAGTTTTTGACGATGAAATAAATTTATTTATTTAAAAATAAATAATAAAACATTTGTTTTTATAATTTGCTGTCATACAATTTATAAATTAATAAAAAAAATGATTAAATTTAAGTTTGACAGACACTGTGCTTCATATCAGTATGAAACTTTATCAGTAATATCAGTATAAAACTTTATCAGAACTTCATTTAGTATTAATTTTCAATTAATACAACTGGCAATATAAATATGATTACGTCTTAAATTTATCCAACATTGACTTTATATCTAAAAAAAAAAATACGCTTACTACTTTGAGCCTGAAATTACAGTTATAGAAAATAATCTATTAATTAGAAAATCATAGTTTTAAGGAAAGGTAGAAAAAGAATCATCATTAAATTAAAAAATCATTTACATCCTTCTGATTACTTTTGTTATCATGTTTATTAGTCGGTCTAGTTTTTAAAATTTTTCTAAATTTAATCAAAAAAATATATGATAAGTATTTATCTTATCATGACCAAATTATTTAATCACTGATCATTAACAATGATCAATTCGTTTAATCAAAAATAGCTCAACACAATTAAATATTGATCCAATTTAACAATTTTCTTTTTTTTTTGCTACATTGTCGCTAAATATTCCGGGATAAGTATTATTTTTTTGTTTATTCTAAGCCACTAATCGAAATTTCCAATCAATGTATCATCGAACGAATGAATTAATTATCTTTTACAGAATATGTTAATCGTTAAAGAATACTATCTAATCTTATCAATTATCAATTAAATTGCATATCATATTTCAATATTAATTCATTCATTCATCATTATATTTAATAATTTTACAGTTATTAAAAATGTTTAAGATAATCACTGCTCAGAATTATTTTGTTTCACTCTTCATAATTAAGAAGTAGCAAAATGAATCACTCATTCGTTACGATCGTATTTTTCATATTTTGTATAATATGCTTTCTTGTTTATCTGTTCCACTTATCAAAGATTATCATTTAAATTACTTATCACTAATTAATAAATAAGTGTTCCAGTGATCACATCCATTATACTCCGTTTTATTTATTGAGATTTTATCATTTATGTAATTTATCGTTTATAATAATTAATACATCATATTATCATTAATAGAATTATTTTGATTAATAAATAATTCACTATATATGTACGTGATAACCTGTATTTAATTATGAAATTTATATGCATATATGACCGTATTCTTCCAAAATATTTTCAGAGAGGTGAACAAATTTGTTACTGATAATGTGATACTTTCAGAATTTTGGAATTTCTAATTGCAAACGCGTTTTAAAATCGCATTGTTGATAACAAATACCACAGCAAATTCCGCTATATATCAGAAATTAAACTTATTATTTAATCATCTAGAGCCTCCATAATTTGTCAATAAATGTTTAATTTGTTGATTTGATAAAACGCATGAAACAATTAGCAAAAGGAAAGATTTTAAATAAGTAAATTTAGCTTATTCCTGAATTAATTTAAATTAGAAATTCGAAATATATTATAACGCATAAAACTTTCCTCCAAAATCTATTCGATTCCGTTCAAAAAATTAAAATTTACTATTTTTTCTTCTTTATAATTATTATTTTTAAAAATGTAATTTAGCCGAAAATTTTTGCATCAAAATTAAATGTGCGATAAATGAAAGAATCTGTTATTGCTCATAATTGCTGAATAATTATTTGCTGTGCATAAAATATCGTAAAATTTTAATGACACAAATAAAAATTCATAAATTAATTTAAGAAAATAAATTAACTTAATTTTATGTAATTTTTAGACATTAAGAAAAATACAAATTAAAAGTAATTTATTAGAATAAAAAGTCAGTTTTTACGAATTTAACTACGTATTGCTAATTTTGCTAATTGCAAGTTATAAATTCTTTTTTCTTTTTTTCCAAATTCTAATTGCGCTCTTAAGTAAAACTTTTATTATTGGAAGAAAAAGATTAACTGGGTAATTTTAAATTTTGTTTTTTTAAAAATTCGGTTCAATCGATCTTAGATGTATTGATTTTATTGTTTCACATCGATGGATGGATCAATCTTAAAAACAATAATTAACATAACAATAATTTGTTAAACAATAATTTGATTTCAAAAAATAGTGGCCATTGAGCTAATAAATTTATTGAAATTAGGCTTAATAGGAGTCTTATCTAATTTGGTGAAACGAATTGATCAATCTTTAGGTACAAAAAAAGTGTAGATAGCATTAATGATGTATCAATAAATTTGTCTTTTAAAGCCCATTCTTTTTTCAAATGATATATTAATTTATGCAATGATTATCTTAAAATAAATGATAAAGCAGTTAATTTAAATTCATTACGGTCAGCTTTTCATGGTTTATATATAAATTTCTTAGAATTACCAATCAATATTCTCGATTTATTTGATAATATCCTGTTCTCTTGAGATTAATGATAATCTGATTCGAAGTGATTCATGTCATGAATTAAAATCCATTGAATCAATATTAAGAAAAAAGCAGCATCGTTTTGCATCTCACTAAATTTTAAATTTTCTTTTTATTACCATTTAACCAGAATTTAGAATTGATGATTAAAGGATCGAAAAACTAGTTAGAAATATTTCATGAAATGCATATATTTAAGATGGATTAATCTTCATCGTTTGATTGTTATATGCTATAAAACTTTTGATCTATCAAACTTTTACTCTTTCATTTGCGATTTCCTATTGCTATGAAAAGAATTCCTTATATTATTATAAAAAAATTTCCAAATAATTTTTTTTTGAACTGAAGAGAGAAAGAGAAAAGAGAATTTAGGGCAGGTATTATTTCATTATTCAAAACAAAAGGGCTAATTCAAATTTATTATTAAAATTTTATTTAACATTGAATTCTTCAAATTTGTACACGAATTCTTCCCATTTCACTCATTAATTCTTATTTGTTTATTTATTTCTAATTAATACCTTTTTCAGTATTCGATTACTTGATATAATAGACAAATAATAAATTTTAGTAATTCTGAATTCTAATAATTTTGATTATAATTTGGGAAAATAAGATTAAGCATAATATGCTAATATAATTTATTGTAAATCTTATTTTTTTTCTTTTTAATTTTCTTTTAGCCTATATATATTTCATTATTGATTGATAATATACTATTTCTCCTACATTTTTCAAACCCTTTCTTTTCTCTTTATACCTTCAAATTTCGTTTTTTTTTTTTTTTTTTTTTTTTTTTTTAAATGTACAGAATCAATGAGATTCATATGGTTGAATACAGTATCAATTTATAGGATGCACGAGATTGGCTATAGTATCAATTTAAATTGATAAAAATAGAACAGATAGATGATAACATTTATTGGATAACAGATAATTGATAAATTTGTCTTTTTTTTTCGATTTTTATTAACAAACAAATCACGCACACTTTTATCAACACGTCAATTATCACTTTTCAAATAATACTATTTATATACTTCAAATTCTAAGCAAATTTGATGGGTGAAAAAGATAGTTTTATTAAGACTTAAGTTTGCAGCATTATTTTATTTGAAAAAGAAAACTTGTTCGTAATTATACAAATTTTAGGACAAATTTATGAAAAATAATATTGGAATAGTTTTATTGTTTTTTTATCACTTACCTTTCTTCGATTAATTGCCAATGTAAAGAGGTCATTTCTAGCATCTGCATTTTATAATATATGAGATAATTATCAGACGTCGAAATACAAGAATTGGAATTCTTAACAGCGATATGTTTTAGCTTCTTCGATGGTCGTTCGTTCTGAATCAACTTCCTGGACAATTCTATCGGTGTTATTATATATCGATGAAAGTATTTGAAATTTATTTTTGGAAAGAATATCTTCATAAAATATATGCATTGATAATTTGATGACAAACTAAGTTGTCATTATATGTAGCGCACTTATCAATTAGGTCAATTGGCTCTATTATCCAGTCCTTCAGATATGAACTTGCGTATTCACCCATTTCAAAAATATACATACATATAATTCCCATTAATAATGCAAGATATTTTCTGCATATTTCTATTATATTATTATATTACTGCAATATAATTAATAATTTCCATCGTATCTATTTGTTCTGCAGAATTGAGTATAATGTATATTACACATTATTTACTTTAGTAGTATATCACTACCTTTTCCGCACATGTTATTATTACCTTTTCCCGCAAGATATGCATTATTTGTTTAGCATATTCTGCATAATACATATATTATCAAATATTACCTGTTCTGTATGAGTATAGTACTTGTTTTACATAATATATACTATTCTATTCCGCATTATTCGTTCTGTAAAATATGTACATATTTATTTTATAGATATTATTATTATTATTATTATTACTGGTTTAGCAAAATGCATACTACATCTTTCATAACATACATTCATTAAAATACATTCATATAAATTTTGAAAGAAATTTCAAAATAATTTTATAAATGAAAAAAAGATTACGCAGCGAAAATACAAGCATTGATACATCCATACAGGTCTAGCATCTTCTATGGACTGTGGCCCCGCTCAATGGGACTTTGGGTATAAAAATATGTTACTAATAATTATACGCATTACATTTCCATACAGCCTAAATAATTATTGGATTTAGTGTTGGGCTTTTTTTTTCGTTCGTCATTACTACGGTAAACAAGTTGTATGAAATTAAAAATTAAAAGACATGTATAAACAATATTAACTAAGAAGCAATTCAAAAAGTTTTCAAAAGATCAAAAGATTTTCTATTATCGTAGCTTATCATCTGCAATTTTTAATTGGAAAATAGTTCCCACATATTTCCGGATTCTGCTGCATTCGAATGAAGGGTATTGTCCAGTTGATAATAAAACAAATTAAAGTTTTCGAATTTAAAGTTCTTGTTATACGGAATTTATCAAGAGTCACCTACATAATTACAATAATTACGAAATATTGCAATAAAATATAAATTTTCTTTAAAAAAATTTTCGGATATGAATAAAACCATTTATCTTTCAATGTTGTTCTATATGATTGTTCCAAAGTTCCTGAACAATGTAACATCACTTTATCATTTTATTTTTTTCTTTCTATACTTGCCTTTACCAACAATGCTAAATGATGTTTAGTTACAATGTATCATATCATTTAGTATCCGTTATCAGTTAGATCTGGATATTGCCGACATATCGAAGATGCTTATCGGTTTCATGTGTGTCTCAGTATGACAGTTTGCAATATATAGTTATGTAAGCTATTTATCGTATGCAAGTGATAAATGGCATGAAATTAACGTGATGAAGTCGAAAAACGGTCCCGCACGTTACTTATTGCGTTCCATAGCGAATCGCTCCAACCCTTCAATAATAATCATTAATCCGTATATCTCTATTTGTACGCCATACATTTAAGTGACAAATGAACATAATATCTCACATAAACAATATGTAAAATATATTATCAATGAAATGAAATACCACTCTGAACTTATTTAATAACTTTTAGATCAGAATTTCAATTGAAAATCATCAGAACAATACCATAAACGACATGGACCAATAACTAACCTTCCCATTTGATGGTGTTCTCCCACTAGCATGAGCATCGAGAACTTTTTGATATCGTAATTTGCATGCAGCTTCAATAGTTTTAGCCATCGGACCAGCGGATGGTTCTACGTGAAACACATAGCACATAAAATTCTCCGACGATGTGCTCATTATAAATGCACAATGTCTAGAAACAATCATATTCATTTGCCTGCTTTTCCCTTCTGATAAATTGATAAAAAAATCATGCTTTCGATATAAGCTACATTCTCTACGATAAAATTATCCAATTATTGCGTTTTTGTTATAAGAGTCAGAAGTAATGACTGAAACAATTTCTCTGATGTTTCTCAGTTATTCGACTTCATATTATAATTCAGTACATAGTTTATGCATTTTCAGTATCTTAGAAAGTTTATTTCTTAAACATATGTAATCAACAAAGCAGCTGCTGAAAAAAATAAAAGTTATTCAAATTAATGAGTTATTCTCACTGCAAAAATCTGATTAATAGATGATATATTACACAAATGACGCTGGATAAAGATTCAATTCCTGATCCATTAAATCCAGTGAGAAGGATGACTTACTTGATATCCCGTCCAATTCCCAAAAACGACAAATACCGAACTCTACACTGAGCAATTTGATTACCGTTCACTTCAGTTATTATTATTGTTGATGGAGCTATAGAAACATTCGCTAATATCCACCTGTCTGGTCGAACCTATAAAAAAACAAAACGTTGCTGCCTAATAAGTATTTTTCGATATTAATAAATTGTAAAACAAAAATTCTATTTATTCTACAAGAATATATTTAGAAGTTTAAATTAAGAGAGATATTTCTGATCCTCTTATCAATTTCTTGATCGTTATCAAAGTAAGCATTTTTTCCAATTCTCATAAAACCGTTAAATAAGAAGAAAATATTCTATTTCATTTAAAAAGAATAAATGCTAATATTATAACAACTAGAAATGCATTTCTAATTCATATATGACTCTCAAAACACTCAATCGTCCTTATCCTTGTATTCAATAGAGTAGAAAAACATATAAATTGCAACCTGTGATACAAGTCGATCAACTGCTTCGTTGAGAATCTCGATACCTGTGGCTCGAGGCACTTGTGTAACACCCAGAAAATGACATCGAATAATCTTTTTTGGCTCTTCAATTGGAGTTGGCAAATATGTATCCCCTATAAATTGTCAAATATATTGTTCTATCATATCTTTATTCTTTTTCTATTTTCATACATAGAAAAAAAAATGAATTTGAACTAACTAGCAATGAGCCTCCTTTCACCACAATCCAGAGAACCAAGAAGACTATTTGGTCGTCGCTGAAGCATTAATTTTTTGCAAATATCACGTAATGCATTCGCAATAGTTCGTGCTGGTGTGTCGCAACGAAATACATGACACATAAAACGACGCGAACTTCGATCTCGTGCAACGTATGCAAAATCTCTAAAAAAAAAAAATTCAATTGCTAGAAAAAAATAGGTAAAATTTGAATTTGTATTCAAATTTTTAAGCATAAAAAACTAAAAGCAATAAATAGGTGTATGTATGCAAGAGAAACTATTACATCCAAGCACAATGACTGCAAAAATCCAAAAAGATAAAACAGAGAGAAAGAAATGACTCGTAACCAAGATGTATAATTATGTGAAACTCTATGAATATCTTGATTTAACCAATTTATATGCATTTCTACACTACTAATGATGCTTTTCTTTTTCAAAAAATTTTACTTGGGACAAATAGAATTCTCAGTATTAGAATACCAAATAAACCTCAAACTCTATCACTACTTATCAAAAATATTTAACATTAGCGACAATAATAGAAATTTTGAAGAATAAACAGAAACTGAAAAATATTTTTGCGGAACAAATATTTCAGAAAAACATTTTCAGTTTGCGATTCTAAAAAAAAGAATTGATGAAAATTAGGTTGAAGAGGTATATCATGGCTGCGACTACATTTTTTTAAAAAAATGGAAACTAAACTAGGCAATAAAAGAAAATTGAAGGATTTGACATTACTTGGAGGACAATAAACACGCAAAATTACCTGTCACTGTAGTATCATTTAAAAAATTACTCATTACTAAAAAAATGAAATTAAATTAGGACAGATATTATTTAAACGAATTCTAACTATTTCGCATTGCGACTAAAAACCTTCGAAAACTTTACTAATATTCAAATGGAAAAAATCATTTTTTCGTTCTAAGCATTAGTGAACTTTTTATTCGTAAATTTGATTAGTATGTTATCGCTATAAAACTTAAACAACTAAAGATATCTCTTATAATACTATGTATTAGTTATTCAACTGTTGAAGCTTAAGTGAAGAAAAAAAATTTTTTTTCTCATAGTTAATAAATTTCTATGTATATATCAAATATCATTTGCTTCATCCCAGCTACGAGTCTTTCGCATATGATATTCCAGAAAATGAACGATAATTTACCGGCCATTATCACGCCCCACTCCCCAAACTCGAATATGCTGCATTCGTTCAGTATGTACCACAGACATCGTATCAGGATCAATTAATGTCAAATCACTGTCGTCTAATTGCATGATGAGTTCTCGACCCTGAAAGAAACAATTCAATATATCCTGAATTAAAAATATATGTAACAAGATGTTTTTTAGATTGAAATCTTAAGATTAGTTAATAAATTTGGATTATCAGTTTTCTTGAAAGCTAAAAGCTTTTTATTACTTACATCGCCCCATTTAGAAACATTGTCCAAAATATCATTTCTCCCCGTACTTAAATCGATAATAGCTCTGTTAACAGCTCGTGAACTTTTCTCGGGTGTTAAATCTTCTTCTGGAATTTCGGTCCAACCCAAAGAACGGACTGCAAATCGAATCGGCTAAAAATGATAAAAATTTAATTTTCAAGGAATTAATCTTTTAAAGCAAATCTCTGATGAATTTAAAAGACTTCTGAAGTAATGAGGACAAACAGATCTCAATTCAAAATTAAAAATCTTGAACCTACAAATTTTTTTCATTAGATTTTTTATGAATCTAAGTTACATCACTGATCTATTATAATTCATTCCATCCTACAAACTATTCTCAGATCTGTGCTATCCTCATAATATAGTTCCTAAATCTAATGAGAGACAAAGATGACGCATGTCTGATTATCCCCATATAGCATCTGTCTCTCTTATCATAAGATTACAGTTTATATTTAGCACATATAATAATACGAAATTATGGTTAGTCTGAAATTCACAACAAAAAAACCATTAGAATCAATGTATATTGTTTTATCAATTTTTTTTTTTAATTTTAAACTCCTGTATTGATAAGTTAATAACCACAAGAGTTTGATTCATTTCTAAAAATATCTAGCAAAAAACCAACTTTGCCTAAAGCATCATCATCATTGTCACTATAATCATTATCGACAGATCGTTTTGTGGTAGTTTGTTTGAAAGCATGTTCCTCGATAACTGGTTGTTGTGATGCGAGCTGCATAATTTGTTGAACAGGTGATGATGCCGGGAATGTATCTGCCTGAATCTCTTGATCACGAAATTCAGGCTGTATGGACACTGGTACAATTGATTCCTTATGCTGTAAAAAAACTTTTTTTCCGTAAACCTAACTTCATAAACGAATATCATAAGAATATATTAAAAAGTTCTATTACATGAGATTCCTTGAACGAAACATCAATATGTAATATTAACCAGCAAATGAAATAATGCTGGTTGCTTTGAGAATAGAAATCCGCCTTGATTTACACTATGAAATAGTCAAATTTCCCAATAAAATATGAAAGGTTAAATGAGGAAATGGAACTTCTGTGGAAATAAGTCACCATGTACATCGAATATTTCCCATCTCGCAAAAATTCAGATTTTATAAAGCATAATATCGTGTTAACAGTAAATCTAAGTATTGCATCAAATTGTTATATCTATACCGGTGGTTCTCTTTGTATTGTGCCACTATCTACGTGCCAATAATATGAAAAACCGGATGGATCTGCAAAACAATACTAATTAGCACTATTGATAAGCAGAATTAAATTCTAATAAATTATGTTAGAAGCAATATATACCCAGTCTGAATTAAAAAAAAAAAAACAGAAGTTTTTGTCTTGAATTCTTCCGAGAAATGCTAGACTGATGCAAATTAGATAAAAACATGAGACTGAATTCCAATTGTACATGCCTTCATGCCTTTCCCATCCAAATGGAAGAGATTTTGCCGATGATGCATCATCGACTCGCATTGGTCTGCTATATTGCACTTCGACGTTTATTCCGCTATCATGACTGTCTGGAGATAACACTGCATCATTTATTATTTCTTCATCGATTACGTAGTCAGTCTGGGATAGTGGTCTGAAATCAATAATTGCTTAGCAAATTAGTATTATACAGATTTCAATTCTATTCAGTATAAAAATAACATGGAGATTTCTTTTTTTAGAATAAATAATGAAAACGTGAAATGTAGATATATTACATATAATGGACATGAACAGATAAGAACTATTCAATTACATAGAAAAGTTTAAAATCAGATAATGAAATAAACCGAAATAATATAATTGTTGAAGTTACTGTTTCATCTATGATGCTAAAACAGAATTATGAACTTCTATTAAAATAATGGAAAGCACAACTATAATAATCTAATCTAAGTTCAAAAATTAACAAATAATGTTTATTCATTTTCACTAGCATTTTGTTTATGTATCCAGAAAATCAAGGTTATTCTTTAAACATCTTAGATCAGGAAAATAAGTCTAAAGAACTACTTCTAACATTAACAGAACAACAAGAAGTTCTATTTTCCTTTATGAATAATGAGTACGTTATTGACGTTTATAAATTAAAAAATAGGTAGGAACTGAAAATGGAAATTAGCTAATTTCAATTGTTCTCTTTTGCAATATTTAAATGATTAGTAAAACCATTTATGATGGCTATTTTAAACGGTTACGAATATAAGAATTATAAGAAATATAGCTGAGTCATTAAATTAGCACCACAGCTGTTGGCAAATTTATCTTAGAATCTTTTATTATTTGAAATAACAACAGGACAGCTGATATCCATTGAAGATAAATACAATTTAGAAACTTTGCTAAACGAATGGAATTATCGAATGCAAAATATAATAGTCAATTATCGTTTGGTCTTTTTTTTTTTTTTTTTTTAAAGGTTGTAGTGGTTAATCTTTACTGCCAATCTCGACTAGTTTGATAAACTACTATTTCTAACTACTGTATACGACTATCTGCATCTTCACATATACGGAAACCCACACGTTAAGGTGGTAATTAAGCTACTAGGAATTCAAATTTATCAATCAGCTTAACAAATTTAAACACCTAGAGACTATAGTCTACGGTTAACTAATATTTTAACATTGGTATGTAATTACATAAAACATTTCCAGCTAACTAATAAGCACGAGAAATAAGCAGAGATTTAATAAAAAGAAATCAAAAATAAACCAACTTAGGTGTTTCCTCCTCTCGAGGTCTTGCTTGATCTAACTGCCAGTAAAAAGAATACGGATCCCGATATTCGGTGACCACCGTAGTATCACCATGACGTCGAACGTGTACATTGTCACGTGAAGCAGCATCTATGATAGCACGTGATTCGTTAAAATCATGCGCACTGTAATCAACAGACATATGAACACTCTTGCTGTTTAGATATCGATGATTTCGTTCAGTTTGCTTAGGATCTTCTGCTGACTGCTGCTGAATTCGTATCCGATGGTTTTTCTTACCTAGAATTCATGATTTAGTGCAATGCATAAAAACGAACTTAGTCATGGAATTGATGCAAATATTCTAAATGGATTAAGATGAAAAAAAATGGTAAGTAGAAAATTTTGCTCTAATTAGTTAATTTAAAAATTGAAGAAAAATGATGTTTGATAAATGATAAATGTTGGGAATCGGAGAAACATCTCCAACAACATTGAATACGCTGAAGGAATGGATCATCCACTTATTCCCTGATAAATGATTTCTCCATGACCAGCTTGATCATACAACCATAAAGTTATCACGCATATTGCAAGAGTAGTGAACAAGATTGAAAATGAAATCACTTTTCAGCCATGTTTACATCTCTTCTGTATCCGGATGTCCGGCTACTCTATTCATAAACCAAACATCAAAATGCGGATAACAGTTAAGCAATACACGAGAATAATCAGGAAGGCATAACTTAGAAACCAATTAACAACGCAACAATAGTAAAAGTAGCATTAATAGCTTCTTAAACTATTGCTCGTGTCGCGTATTTTGTTCTGCATTGAGGCGATGACGAGTGCCTTGATGCCGCCGGGACCTAAGGCCCAGCCGCAATCTTCTTCTTGAAGATTGCTTTTTTGTGCTTAGGCTTAATACACCCTGTAATACGAGTCAAAAAGACAAGTACCAGAGTGATGGTTTCGTCGAAAAAAGCTATCATGGACGATTCAACAATCATGCATTTATATTTTTTCGAATCTTTTAAAAAGCTAAGTCTAACCTTGCCACTGTTGTTCTTCTTCCCTACCTTCTATTTTTGTCCTTCTGGAATCGATTTGATATGAATCTGTTGAATGTTGTCCTTCTCCACCTTTATTATTATATTGATGATGATGCTACAATACAACACGCAAATATCTACCTATATTTTATATTTACAACAAAGAAAGTTGCTGAATGTTATATTGGTGCACGCATATCGATAAGATAAATTAAAATATTGTAATCTAATATAGCAGGAAGAGTAGAGAATATAAATATATCAATAGAAAAATGTTCTGATACTGGCATATCTGTATTAGTGAGAGATACTGATACAGATATATCAATTAGTATAATTATGGTCTAGAGAAATACTAATGCTAATCAGAAATACTGATAAAGATATATCAATTGGAAATATTGCTATAGATTATCGAGATAGAAGATAATTTGATACTGATATAGACACATCAATAAGTATGAGACATCTTAGTAATAATGTAGATAAAGATAATGGTAAAAAGAAGTTGGAAGTTTTCCATATATATATTGATTTGTATTCTAATAGTATAGATTGAATGGAATGATTAAAAACTTTCTTATTTGCATAGTGATCTATTATGTACTCTGAACAGGAAGAGAGAGAGAGAGAAAGGGAGAATTTACGAATGATTGAATAGGCAAGAGAAGAACACTTCAGATGAACGATGAGAGAGATGAAAAAAGAACGTTTTCGGGTGGTGAGGTAGACGAGAGAGGAACGCTCAGAATTTAAGAATGTCAAAGTAGACGAGAGAAGAATGCTTCAGAATCTATTAATGATAAAAGAGACGAGAGAGGAATGCTTCAGAATCTATTAATGATAAAAGAGACGAGAGAGGAATGCTTCAGAATCTATTAATGATAAAAGAGACGAGAGAGGAATGCTTCAGAATCTATTAATGATAAAAGAGACGAGAGAGGAATGCTTCAGAATTTATGAATGATGAAACGGACGAGAATTCAAAATATGTGAATAATAGTGTAGATGATGTATACAAATAATGGTAATAGTGCTACTGTAATATACCGAGAAAATGAATATAAGTTAATAACCAACGTTGTAAGTTAATAACCAACGTTATAAGTAAACAACCAACGTTATAAGTAAGCAACCAACGTTGTAAGTAAGCAACCAACGTTGTAAGTAAACAACCAACGTTATAACGTTATGGTTAGGTAAAAATGAAAATATTCATTAACTAGGTAGACAAATCGATGAGCAGCAAGAAGATAAGGAACAGAAAAAGATTGAGAAGAAAAAGACACTAATCAAAGAGTAAATAACAAAACAGAAAATGAAGTGGAGCGTGCAATTGTTCACTTCAAAACATTTTCTTTCCAATATTAGTTTAGCTTAGCTAAATATTAGCCTAGCTAAGTGTTAGCCTAGCTAAATATTAGCTTAGCTAAATATTAGCCCAGATAAATATTAGCCTAGCTAAATATTAGCCCAGATAAATATTAGCCCAGAGAAATATTAGCCTAGCTAAATATTAGCCATGTTCAATATTAGCCTAGCTAAATATTGCCTAGTCTAAAATTCTTCCCGTTTCAGTAAGCATCATATCATCCTCCATCAGCTATTTTAGCTGTATGAGAGGCAGAATATCTGCTTAGTTTATTTCAGTTGTCGACAAGACCAAAAGATATTTTTTTCCCAAGAGATCGCAAGTAGAAAATTATAGAAATCCCTGGACAAATTGATCTTTCTTCGAACTCTCGGGAAAAAGGAAAGTACTGATTCATAAATTGATTATTCTCGAATTTCTTCTCTTTACATATTAGCATATTAACAATATGAAATGATTGTTCTGCTAGTGAATTAATTATGATATTTCTTCATCTCTCACTATCAGCAGTACATTACGAAGGTACTGATCATATCATAAGTTTCTTTCCGAAGATTTTCACTATCACACGATCGAATATCTATTATTTTGTATTCTATTATTTTGTTGTTAGTGATAGATTGGAATAATTGTTTTTCTAATCATTTTTTTTTTTCTTGCTATCATGGATATATTGTGATTAATTTTGCTTTGCCGAATATTGATGATATTAAACTATTAAGTGGAAATACTACCAAAATAAAAATAATTCAGTTTTTTTTATTTTTATTTATTTCAGTATTTTTTCGTTTTTTTCCCATTAAACTTTCATTAATTACTTATTATATTTTACAAAAACTTTTCAGCCAGATATTAAAATAGTAATCTGATAAAGTGTTATCACAGCTAACTTACAAATGCATTTTCCCATTCATCTGACGATGGTATACTTGTACTAATCGTAAAAGTATCAGCAGAAGTTGACGTAGTCGAAGTATTCGTTTCGAATAGCATATCCACGTAATAATACTCTTCACGATCACTTTCTATTTCATGCCTAAATTAAGTAAAATTAATCATTTATGGTGAAGAAAACAGGAAAATAATTTGCCGATTGATTTCTGTATATAACTAATTTGTATTGATTTGATATTGAAAAGTATAGCTTATCTTACCTGTCCAATTTTCCATCATTGATAATTGTTTCTTCAAATATTCGTCTTGTTGATACATGATCTTCTTTTGTTCTTGGCTCATATTGGTATGTTAGTAAAGTTGGCATTATATTAAGTTATGTTTGAAAAAAAAAGATTTATTTTCAATTATTTCGAAATAGTAAAGTCTATGTAACCATATAGATAGCATAATTACATTGAAAGCACTAATTAATTATAACTTCATTAATTAGTGAAAGAAAAATGATGAAATTTAGTTGCTCGATGAAATTTAATTGATTCATGCAATCGTGCAATTGAAGCTTATCTTCTGATTCTCAAAAATAAGAATATATTGAATGTGTAAATTAATTCAAATATCATAAATGAATATTGTAGCGATATTAGAAAATATACAAGAAATCTTGAATGATAGATGATTATCTCTTTCTCACATGATATTTCCTTATCAATCAAAAGTACATATACTTCCTGTTAAATGATATAACACGATAGTCTTCGTACATTCATATATATTGCATGCACATATATTTTGCAAATTTAGGAAACTATTGTTTTTGGAAATGGATATTTAACTAACCTTTAACCTAAAGATTTGCCAGTTTATTTCAACCATATCAAGAATATATCACTAATTATTATCGCTTTTCTGATAATAATGATGTGCTCGATTAATTCTTGCATAGCAAAGATTTTGAACCATTCCGCTTATCATTATTATCACTTTGATCTTTTCGTTTCCTTTTTTTCTCGCTCTTGTTTTACAGTTTTTGGGTATATCAATCAGATATCTCTTATCTTTCTCCTCTTCATTCAGATAAAATCATAAGCTGTTAACTAGCTATGATACTGATGATATTGATTCCGAATATTAAACACACATGTGATGTAATTCGTTCAGCTCATAGTCCGTCATTTAAACAAAAGTTAAGGTATTTGACGCATAACGAGTAACGTTAATTTCATTCCTTCACGTGTGTCATTAACTTAGGGACATTATTATATTTCCATCTTGCTCATATAATCCAAACATATTTCAGTTCCTATTGTCAACACGTTAGAACACGTTAGAACACGTGAATAGCACTCGTAAAACGTCCATCACCTAATCAATTATAGACGACTATACATACGAAATTAGCGATAATTTTTCATTTATTAATAATACATTTAATATATATAAAATAAAAATCATTCAAATGAAAATATTATCGAGCAATGATGGAAATTTTCATTTTTAGAAAGTAAACAAACAAAAAAATGTGCTCTTTGTTTATCTTTCAGTTCATTCATTTCTTCTTTTTCGTTATTTGTTTATTTTTATTTTTTACTTTTGGTAAATGCTAATCGCAATCATCATTTTGACAAATTGTGGATGACATTTGATACTATTCAAATGTTGTTTTATACTTATAAAAAATACGAACAGATACTTCAAACAACAATCGATCGCATGAAATTTATAAATTATTTCAACTATCGTAACCTCTTTTCTATCGTAATATCATGTTTATATTTAATAACAGAGAATAATTTTGATAAGTTATTTTAGATTTTCTAGCCAGTGATAAGTGTTTTTATTACCTTTAATAAACAGAATATTTTTTTTATATTTTTTTTGCTTTCAATATTTTTGCAATTATCACAAAAACAGATCTTATCATAAGGAACAATATGAATATTGCGAATTTATCTAGTTGCTAATATTCTAAATTTTATCGTAAAAAAATAAATCAGAAAAGTAGTAATAAATTTTACAGTAAGATTAATCAATTTCTGAATTTTAATAAATTTATTTCTTTGTGTGAAAAAAACCTTACAAAATCGTATTTATAAAATTTTCTTTAAATAAAATATATAATTTTCCTAATAAATTGTGTAACATTTTATTTAGCTAAAATTGATGCTTCATGTGAAATGTTTCAAAATATTATATATATATATTTAAATCAAATCATAAAATTATAATCTAAAAGATAATCAAAACATTAATTTTAACACTCCATTTTTACTTATCTTATCATCCGGATCCGAATCAATGCCAAATCCAAATCTTTTACAAACTCATAAATACATAACTTATTATTTATGATATGAAGAACGACATCCTTAAACATAATTTATTGTTTGTGAAAAAAGAAGACATATATATTTGAAATATAAAGTTGATATATTGCGAAAAGAAAAAGAATTTTTTTTCTTTCTTATATAAAGGGAAATTATATAGTAAAAAATAAACAAAAAGAGATAAAGTAAACAAACTTTTTGGCAAGTACCCTACCCGATGAGTGGTAGATTGTTAGAGGGTAAAAAATTCTCCTAAATTATTTTGAATACACGATTTGTAAAATGTGAACGAATCAGTATATAAATTTTATTCTACTATTCAAAAATTAATATTCGTTTTATCGATCCATTCAAAAATATACATATATTCATTCGACAAGCCCAAACCTTCAATTCCCAATTGCCAACATCGTTTAACATCTCTTTTAAAATGATGAATTTCAGTGAAGAGGAGAGAAAAAAATGATGTCGTTTAATGGGCTTAAATAATTTACAAATAAAGAGAGCTTTGAGATTAGAAATTTATTCATAAATCTCTCTTCCTGGCTTATTTATTTTTAAAAAAAAAAAGATTCCGTGTGCTATGATTCCGAGATCTATCAGTTTATTTCAGTTCCCCCTAGAGAAAAGAAAACTTATTGATTTCTCATAATTGTTATATATAGGAAATTTGTAATAAAATGGTTTTATGCTTCTAAATAAATCTTCAATTTTGCCAGCTTCAGCATTCTAATGTTGTCACATGTAAGGACATAAAACGTATCTACTGATTGGTATTTTTAATGATAAATTTAAAATAAAAAAAATGTTAGAGTTGGTGCTTTCTCGGTTATGGATGGGTTAGACAATTCTATTTATAAACAGCATCATCAACTATGATTCATGATCTCCTCAAGAAATGACAGTTTTATCTTATTTTTTTTTTTCAAAAATAATTTTCCAAAAAGTACGAGAACGAAATTTCACAAGGTTAACAAAGCTATTGCTAAATGTCATATTAAATGAATCAAATGAAATTAATAGCTTGAGAAATAAATCACATAATTTCTTTGGAACTTTCAAGTATTAAAGACATTAATATCAAGTTTTACAGTCAAATTTCATTTCTGAGAATAGTAATCAAAAATCAGTCATGCTGATAGCCGAAATGACATATCTTACTATTAAGCTAACCATTAACCTTTCGGCTATTAAAAAATGAATAATATCCAGCATTTTCATCGTTAACCATCATAAAGACGAGAAATGATGCAAAGTGTCGATTATCGTAACGAAAGCAATGAAAATAAAATGTAACACCCGTATAGCTGATATGCTATCTTATCTTAATTCTATTCCCATTCTTCCTATTCCAATTTAAAATAGTTACTGAATAAGTCAACATTTTAAAAGGCAATAATGAATTATATAGTTTTACCATGCAAAAAAATGTGATCTCCCTGTAATCACTTCTAAGATTTATCCAGAAACAGTTCAAGAAATGCAGTTTCTCAATCTTTAATAGACTTAAAATACTAAACCAATTCTTCCTTATCTATATGATTCACCGAATTACTCTTATGTCTGTTATTATTATTCAACGTTCTTCGATGCTTTTTGCCTTTCAAATGTGCTTCCCAATTCACCTTGCCATGTACATCAATTTTACATGTATCACAGTGATACACCTGAAAAAAACGATGAATTTTAACACTATTTGTAGCCTATAAAATGAATCATAATTTTAGAATCATAAGTTTGCTCTCAATAGAAAAGTGCAACAACTTCTCATGAAATTTTTGAAAAGAAAATAAAAAGCGAATATCTGACTTGATTAGCTAGCTTTCTGTAATCAAAATCAACTTTAAAAAGTTGATTTTTTTCAGCATTAGCTCGACTCAAAAAAACATCGTCATTAACAATATTCAGAAACTGGTCAATTCTGTCCAACGCATTAGGCACTACAACATCATGGAAATTCTTCGAGGTGTCCAGAAACGTTATGTTGGCCGACTGAAATAAAAACTAAAACCAAATATCGTTAAAAGTAAAAACAACAGTTTAGACATATATTTTTCAATTAAATATTAACAAGAAATAATTAACACAACCGCACATTGCTACAAATCTTTAATTTAGTTCGTAAAGAGCATGAAAAAAGAAGAATATAATGCTAACTTCCGCTGAAATACTTCCTCCGAACAAATGCTGTTTAATCCATCTTCGCTGCCTTCGTGAATATTGCCGTGTATGCAATTTTAAGGCTTCACAACCTTCGATGAATAGTTTATCACCTAGTTCCGTATATCGTTCGTTCGGAGCTAACCGAAGATAAGCATCGAATTCCTTCACTGCAATTGATTGCGCCACTCCATAAGCTGTGAGGCAGTGATGATACTGCAATAATTTGTTCGCAATAAATTAAAATAATAGAAGAAGCCATTATAATTTTCTATTCCAGTTTGCAATTTTAGATCTTATCCAAATTTTTCCATTTCTTCTTTCCAGAAGACAATAAAAAATCAGAATTAGCAGTATTAAGCAATAATACGAATGATGAAAAACGGATCAGAAAACAGCATTCACATGATGATGAATATTAGATAGTATCAATTCAGTGAAACAAATGATTAATCTAAATTCCTTAAATAAAGCGATTCTAAGCTTCCAAGTTTTGTCTTTTATCATGACATACTATTTTATCACGGAAATCAATGAAGAAAATCTAGAAAATTAGTTTCACCTGTTCATAAAAGTTTTCAATTTCTTTTCTTAATCCCTTTTCAATCATTTTTGAAACTCTTTCATTAATTCGTTCTTCCAGCAATTCCTTATGAGCATCCAAAATAAAAAACAAAACATTTTTAAAACGGAGCCTTTCGTCTAATTTTAACTTTCGCTGCTCTTCCAAATATTCGCTTTTACGCTGTCCGGTTGCGTAATAAATTTGCAAAGCACGAACGACGCGAAAACGATTGTTTTTATGCACCTGAAGGAGAGATAGATTTACACTGAAAAATTTCTATAATTTTCATATCTTACAATAAGCAGAGAAAGCCAGATTTAAACCGTTTAATAATAGATGAATTCTTAGGAAATTTACTGCAAAGTTTTATCGTGCGTAATAACAAAAAGTTTAGAATCAGCAATATCGAAAAAATTAAATGTTATAATTCAGTGTATGGAAAAATAAGACTCTAAGGTGATTATAGATATTAATGATAAGAATACAAGTAACTTACTTGCATTGCAGATTTCAAGTCGATGTGTTTCAATAATTCATAAACTTCATCATCTGAGAGATCATCAAAATCATTCTTAGCATCTATTAAATAAATCAGCAAGAGTTTTGAGATAACAAACATTAAGAATCGAGAATTATTTCCGGTAAATAAAGTGCCGATAATGAACTATTTAGCGTATCTTTTACTGAACAAAATCAAAATACACGCACGCAAGTCACATCAGAATCTTTAAATTACTATCCGTCATTTATCATAATCAATGTACGATTGAAGCTTTCGAATGACATTCTCAGACCCGACTTTCAATGAAAACTTAATTGCAAAAGAAAAATTCAAGAAATCGATACCGGATGTGTTTGTTGGTATCAAACTATCTTTGAACAAAATTCCTTCGATGTAATATCCAGTACCACCAACAATAACAGGCAATTTACCAGTGCTCCAAAGATGCTCCAATAAAGGCAGCACTTTGTTAGTGAATCGGAAAACGAATATAACATGAATTAAAAAAAAAAAATGAAACCAATTTAGCAAATAGCGCTTACTGGTGTACATTAAATGTAGAAGTAGAAGGCTCAACAAAGCTCATCATATGATGCGTCACACCGTTCATATCTTTTTGTGATACTTTGTTTGTAGCAATATCCAATCCTAAAAATAACTCCTGACATTAAAAATGAAAGATCAAAAAAATCCTCGTTATCAAAAACTGAAAAACTTCGTAATCATTCTGCAAAATGTACGATTCAACTACCAATAAATTACAAAAAACTTTATTTTTTCACTCTTTTATTCAGCATCTGTTCATGACCATTTTCAATCGTACCAGAAAATGAATTAATTCTTTTTTTACCGCATAAATGTAACTATTTCTCGGAATCGAATGACCATAGAAGACGACTTTTTGACTATAAGATAAGAATGAAGGTGAGACTCAATTCGAATTTAAATCTGTCCAGAATATTTGCTAAGTCAGATTATTGGAGAAAATAGAGATTATTATTATTGCTGGTAGAATAGAATCATCGATGAATGTAAATTTATAATCTGAATCCAATTCTCAAAAGTTTGATCTCTGCTGGCTGGCTTTAAGTAGCGATTTTCTCAAAAGGATTCTATACTTTGTTCTAATTGGTTCTTTTTTCTTGTGAATAAAATTATTTGGAAGTTATGATATTCGTTGTTGCTTATGGTTTTATGGTAAAATTATAACTGTGGAATCAGTAATTGTGTGCTTGCTCTAAATTTTACTTTTCTGCATTTTTGTCTGAATTGTTGTTTTTATTTTTGAGAATTGCAACCGAGCATAATATGTATGTAATATGTTTTAATTACCGTCTTTAGTAAATAATATTTTCTAACTTCTGATATTTTAAAACATTTCCAACCTTTATAAATTTGCATCGAATCAGCACTGATTACTTCACCATTGAAATTTCTTGCCACTTCAATGCCTAGATCACTTTTACCAGTTCCGGTACAACCCAAAATGATAATTAATGGCTTCTTTTTTGACATTTCTATCGGAGATAACGCCAATCGATAATTATTCACTTTATACCATAATTTTTGGAAAATCGATTTGACATGGTGTAACTGGAAAGTAAACATCCCTCTTAATAGACAATTCCGTCTGTGATAACATCGATATCAAATATCTTAGGATATGATCCCTGCAAAAACGAAAAAGAAAGAGAATGAGGTATTTCATTTTCGATTCATATCGTCGACAAAAAACAGACTGGAAAAAAAGAGATCTATTTTTCGAAATCACCTAAATCAATCTTTAAAAGGAAAGATTGATGATAACAATTAAGACGAAATTTGTAGCATGCCTTATAAGTCGATTTGTGTTCAACAGCATTTTATAGTAGAGAACTGCTTGTTCACCCAAAAATAAACAAAATATAGAAATTATACTGCTAGCATTGCTAATGAAAACCACATCACTCACAATGCTTTTCGACATCTTTTAAAGATATTCTAACGCTAAATTTAGCTCAAATAATAGCATCAGCAGTTGCTTTTGATAATATATTCATACGTTTATAAAAACAAATAGATAAATATACATATCTATATATTACAGAATTTTAAGCGGAGAGTTATTACACAGCAGATAATAGTAATTACTGCTGTGAAAATTAAGCCGAATAGTTGAGTTTGTAAGATATTAAAAACACAATATCTTGTCTACACAACAATCAGAATCAAATGCGCCATAAATCGATAACACGAATACAGAAATCTCAAAGAACACAAATAAATGTCTTAATACTTCTGGTATGTCGTATCCTTCCTTCGGTTTATCGTTCTTCTTCGTTTCATCACTGTTCCTATTGCCTTTGAATTGTGGTTCCTGCTACGTCTAATTGTCATCTGAACTTCAATTGTTTGATAGAATTTGTTGTTAAGCGATTGATCCCGAACCACCGTCAAATCGAACTTGAGTCGTTGTTGTCGAACTGCTCCTCAAACATGTGTAATTAAGCCGAAACCATTATTTCATATATCCTTCAGCTTGTCGACTCTAGATGGATTGATCTCACTTTGTTGATCAGTGAATTGAGTGAGTGCTTTGATAGAGAACTTTATATCTTTCTTGTTCTAACTCGCTGATCTCCTCATAATTTTGCACACTATTCAAACTTTAATAACCCTTTTAACATTTCCATCTATATACAACTAATTAAATATTTCGGCTTCCGCCGATACTAATCATCAACATGAGATTCTTGGCAATGACATTAACATGACATGAAATCGGATGAAAATAAAGTACTATTCGAAATAAACTTTTTTATAAATACAGGAATTAAAAATAGCAATATTTGAAAATTTTCAGTAAAAACATGGGCTATATCTACATCCAAATCGTTTTCAAAAATGTACATGGAAATACACGACAAGTATACACGTGAACTAGGACAATAGATAAAGCACGAACCTGCATAAAGCACTGGTATAAAGAAAAAACCATAACAGCTATTTATGGTTGAAAATAGAAAAAACAGGAAAAATTAAACTTTAGAAAATTGAAAAAAGTTACTAATAAGCATTAATATTACCTCAAAAATAAAAACAATAAATTCAGAGAAAAAATACGAAAAAGTAGAGTTTAGAACAAGTATATAATTACTGATTCCACAATTATAATTTTACCATAAAACCTTTACCATATAATCATCAATTACCATAATTTTTAAATGATTTCATTCATAAAAAAAAAGAATCAATTAGAACAAAGTAGAATCCTTCTGAGAATTAGAACACAAGTGAAATTAAGGTTATAAATTTACATTTATCGATGATTCTATTCTATCAGCAATAATAATAATAATAATCCTACCGGTAATAATAATAATCTCTATTTTCTTCAAAACTGTAAATTAGCAGATATTCTAGGCAGATTTAAATTCGAATTGAGTCGCACCATTATATCAAAACCACGTCCTAAAAAGTATGGTTTATTTAACTGATATTCGATTTCTATGCACTTGATTATTACATCGGTGGTACTAATGTCGTTCTTATTTTATTAAATTTATATTCGGATATTCAAGAAAATTAAGTTACTGAATGAGTGAAACTTTAGCCTTTAACGATTATAAAAAAGCTTTTTCAACATAAAAGCTGAATGACTGTCTGTAAATAACTTGCTTTTAAAACCAATTCAATTTACTTCGCTTTACCTTTATTTTGCTTTTGTAAAACGTCAACAAAAAAAACGTCTTGAAACTGAGGATCGCTGAATACTTCCCACAGCAGAGTATATTTTTCATCTATCGTTTTCCTGTCATTAATACCAAAGTTCTGAAATCGCACAAAATTTTATTCTCGTAATCTAATTTGCAATTAATTTGTCATATTTTCACTTTTTTACAAAATTAAACATTTACCAATGTGCGAACGATAACATCAATTTTCACGGAATTCATAGACTGCAATAATTTTGACAATAAATTATAGATTTTCTTAGCAAGTTCAACCATTTCTGGGAATTCCATTTCTCTGGAAAAAATTTTTGCAGTAACATGTGATTTGCATGTGAGAGATTTCTCACATGACTATCAAAAGAAAAACATATAACAGAAGATTAATGAAAAATAATTTCATGAAGATCAAATGAATACCTGACGACTGGATTGACGATAAGCACATGTTCTTTATTCAGACTATGCACAACATTTATTATATCCATCTCTATCAAGTCAATATCACTAAATTCCCATCGCTTATTTAATTCCCCAAACACTCCCTGCATACATATACAGATATATATATAACGAATACTTTTTCATAATTATATTTAACATAGCAAAAGAGAATATGAATAAACCTTGAATTCTGACAAAGTGAATTTGCCATCTCTTTCTTGAAAATAATTATCTACCATTCGTAAATATCTAATCAGTTCTTTAATATCACCAACAAATATTTCTTTCCATTTCTTCATAATTTTGGTCAAATCGTCCTTTCTGGAAGAATCATTTCCAAATCACGCAATATATATCCCATAAAAATTATGCGTAAATTTTCAATCTGACTCATCACGTATTTTCTGCATCTTCTAAATGCCTTGTTTTTAAAACTGTTTGAATTATGACATAATCGCGAAAATTTTCGAATTCCAGACTTACGTATACGAATATTCGGATACTGCATCATTTTCGATATGCTTTTGCAAAACATCAAATTTTTTCTCATCACCAAGAATTACTAGGTCAGCCGCAATCCTTTTATCAGCGCCATCATTTCTATGATGCTCTTCCCTTCCACCAAAAAGTTGTCCGCTCTGAATTACTGAGAATCAAAATTTGATTTAAAATAAAAATTATTACCTTAAATCATGACTAAGCCTATAAACATTCGAATAACTTAAACCAAGATTGCGAAATCTTGTCTCAATTTGATATGAATGAAACGCTTCTTTTTATATCTCTATTCATATCTACGTATACCTTCGGCATTATAAAAAGCTAAACTCAATAAACAATTCAAAAAAATTATCACAAAACCATAACACTAAAAAATAATTTCATCTCAACTTTATTATCTCAGAATTTAATGAGGCAAAATAAAGATTTTACCACATACTATCGTTTTATTCATTTCTTCTTTTTCCAGTATGATTTTTTCTACCTGATCGGAACTTGCATTTGCAGCGACAACTGGCATAATACCGCACTTCATCACAGTGGCAAGAGAATGGTTGGCTTCCTTTCCATAAGTTGATGAACTTGAAACGCTTTCTTCCTTAAAACACATTAATTTCCAGAAAAGGAACTTGTTATACGGTTAAAACAAACATATTATAACAATATGGAATCTTTTTCCCATCAATGAGAAACAAATAACAGGCTAAAATTTAAATTCCCTCTCGCAACATAACTTAATTACTAAAATTCAATACATATCTTTAACCTTTTCATCATATTTCTTTTGATTCTCAACGCCAGCGCAATTTTTGATTTTACTCTTATTAAAGCGGAACAATTAAATTCACCAATTTTTATTTCCCTACATTCACTTGAGAAAAAAATCGAATGAAAAGATGAAGGACATCGGATAGTATATGGAGAATGAGATCATATTTCCAAATCTCTAAGTTAGCTTTTTGAATCAGATTTTATAAAACTTTCAATTAAGACAAAGCATTTTCGAATTGCATTCGATCATTTCTGATAAATTTACGTTAGGCTTTTATTACAGAATTTGTCGTTGCTTGGTCCCTCTATTTTAATTGAACTTTTTCATTAGTTCCCCTCAAACACAATACTTTTTTCACTATTTTATATCTTTTAATCACTTACCACATCTGTCAAGTAAAGAGAAATTGCTGCAATTACAATGAAAATTTAATAGTGAATTCGGGAAATAAAAATTAGGTTAACCTAAAATTACCATAGATGACTGACAACTAACATCCTTGTGAATATGAAGTTTTGATGGACACGTTTCATAATTAATCCGCGATAAGTAATTGAAGGAATTATAATTTACAGAATTTCTTACTCGAACAGAAAGTGTTGGACGGTGATAACGACAGAGATCATCTTGAATCTCAACATAATCGGGCATTTCGCAACGCAGAAATTCTTCGAAGTCATCCATTATCGATGATGGCAATATTATGCTGTAGTTCGCACATGATCGTTTTAACAAAAGCATCAGATTAGGAATGGTAATACCATACTGAAAAATCAGAACAACATCATGAAATTCAAAAAATGAATTCTCAGCTTAAAAGAAAAATCGTTTTAAAATATTCAATATAAGAAAAATTCGAAGTTTCTTTTGCATGAAACTGCTATTCTGTAAGAAAAATAGGCAAGACTAGGATGGACAATAGATTGTGCTAATGTAACGAATATGAGAACTATTTCTCACTCTTAAGCAAATCCTTACCTTACATATAGTTGAATTTAAGATATCAATAAGAACATCGCGTATCCTGTGAACTATTGTATCATCCATATCTACAGCATGGTGTGAAACATATTGCCACCTGTCAATATTATCGACCATTTCTTTTCGTTGTTGATTTACACCAGATACATAACTATTGGGAAATGTCGATGGATAAAACGTTGACCTCACCCCATTTTGTCGACTAGGATATTGTATAAATGACTGAAATGAGTAAATTTCATATGACTATGTAGTGATTATAAAATAGTTAATTCCAGTACTTTTATTATAAGCTTCGGCTTTTACTTGCATTAAAAAAAAGTAAAAATGGGGAAAAAATGTAAAGGAAAATTGGTATACAAATGAAAATCCTAGTTTTCTTATACAAAAATGAAAAGAAGAAAAGACGATAAAACGAGAAACGAATAAATATTCTGAAGCCAAAAACAATCAGAAATTTTCTTATGTTTATCGGTATTCTTTCTCTTTACTTTGTTTTCATTAAAAACCACATTCTACTACGACTTATCTACTTCATAACATTCATCAAAAATTATATTCCACATAATACTTACTTATCTCTACCAAACTAATATCTATTTATTCATATTGATTTCTCTCCAACTATTATCTATACATCAATATTTACCTCTCTTAAATCAGATAATATCATGTGCTTGATATATTGAAATTAAAATTATAGTTCGTCACATGTTTCATTTAATTTATTTCTGGTTTTTTTCCACTTCCCTGACCATATCATTATTTAGCCTTAGGGCTTAAAGTTCTCGTTACTCGCATAAAATGTAATTTGGTAGAAATTTAAAATTTTATCACTAATATACAATCATATTATCAATGAAAAATAAAAGAACAAACTTGTGCATGATAATTGAAAGTTGAAGGATAATTGTTAAAATGACCAGGAAATGATACACCGAAACGTGAAGTGCAATTTGGACATCGGACAAAAAGTTCTAATTGAGGTGACTGTTGGAATGTTGAGCCTGGTACTGTATAATCACTGTGTAAATGAGCCATCTGTTACCGTGAGTCTCAAATGAACTGAAATACTTCAGCTTTTCAACAATAAAACTTATTCATTGTGTTATAGCGAAGTGTATCTCACACCGTCCAATACATTTCGCCACACGTAAGTCTGTCTTCTCAACTTAAATGGTCAATACCAATCATTCTCGACATTGATGAGATAGTTTATAGATTGTTGCGTTGAACTGTTGATTAACCTGTTTTGAAAAAAAGTAATTTGATACGGTCAACATTAGTGATATTTTGCTTGGTGTTACGTAAGTTACACGTACGAGATATTACGTACGAATGTAATATTTCTATATCTAATGTGAATGGAATATTTTTATTTGATTTTATTAAATAATCTTGAAAAAAAATGTCGAGAGTTGATCTGATGATATTTTGTTGATGGATAAATGAACTATGTATACTTATGAGAATGTAATATTTCTATATCTAATGTGAATAGAATATTTGTTTGATTTTATTAAATAATCTTGAAAAAAAAAAAAAAATGTCGAGAATTGATCTGATATATTGATGGATAAATGAACTATGTATACGAACATAATATTTGTGTATATTTGGGTAGAATATTTTCGTTATTTTACTAAATAATATTGTAAATATTTCAGTTATATATTTTGATGATAATTCTATGTTTTATTCAATAGCATAATTTGCATTCAAAAAAAAAGAATTCATTAAGCGACAGGGAGTACTGCAGATTAAAGAAAAGTACTTATTGCATGGATGCGTTGCGCGATATAAGATTCATTCAAATTTAGCTTACTTCAGAAAAGAAACGAGAAAAGAGCCGAGGCAGGAGCAACCTGCCGTGGTGGAATAATCAGGAATGTCTGTCCCCGATAATAAGGCTGAAATAATTGCAGTTGACACTGGAAGTTTAAAGAATTGTGATACCGTTGAACATGCACAGGTAATTTGCTTCCATTCAACGAGCATATCATATTATCATTGACTACTATTTTTTCCATTTAATTTTTGCTAGAAGTAACAGATATATTAATTTATTTGTTGATAATAGTTGGAAAATATGCATTTTCTTAATGAATCTTCTCAATGCATATTGTATTTGTTAATCAATAATTCAGTTTGCATATTTTGCAAATTTTTACCAATCATCAGTTATTGTTTGATGATAAATTATTCTATCATTAGACTATAACGAGAGATTAAATGTGCAGGAATACTGGTGTAATATTATTAATCATCCATGTTGTTGATTTTGAGGCCAATATTTCGAGTATATGCGATTCAGATGATTTGTACGAGAGTTATTTTACATATAACTAATTAAAAGATTTAAACAGAAGCAAAGTGATTATTTCAAAAATTCAGTAACTGTATACTTTATAGTAATAATAAAGTTGCAGAATTTATGTGATGCCGAAAATGAAGGTGAAATGGAGGATGTCAGGTTGGATGAAAAAAGTTTAACGTCAATCGCTGATGATCTCTCTTGCAGTAGTATCCTGAGGGAAACGCTAGATGGTAATATTGATGATCACAGCCAGGAGAAAATTACTGGTGCTGAAGATGAAGATGATAAATTTTTAGAAGAGCACATTGAACAGGTATTTTGCTTTGTCTGACATTTAATTCATAGAATTGTGTTTTGAGAAGTAATTTATTTTATTTTTTTTTGAATGAAATGAAAGAACAAATAAAAAAAAAGTCCAAGAAAATGCAAGGAATTAGTAGTGCATATGATGTTTTTGCATATGTTAGCATTATAGCTTCAAGATATGGGAGCGTTTACTAACATTCATTCCATAATCGACTATTTCATATGTTAGATTGTTTTCAAAAAAAAGAAAAATATTAGAATTTAACAACTTTTTTTCTCGCTCTCTCTCGCTCTCTTTCTTTCTTTGTTATTAGCATTAATAAATTAAAAGTATGCAGGATTTGAAATGTTCCGCATATGCCGTCAGTTTATATATGCATTCTTGAAAATTCTTATATTTTTTTCTATCCTAACATTCTATGTATGGCGACTCTTCGCTTTTTATATATCAGCCTCATTCAAAAGCTGTGCAAGCTGAAATAATATCGAATACTCTGAAAAAAAATTTAAATGTCATATTAAAAGGTTATAACATTTATGAAAGCATTTTATTACTTCATCTGAGCAATCTAGATTACATCTTTTGAAGAGATGATAGCAAAATTTAGAAGAGATTTGAATGTCTTACTATAAAAAATGTTAAATTCAATTCAATCAAAAAATGGTCACATAAAAATTGCAAACACATCTCTTAAAATTTGTTTTTAGGTTGTGCAGAGTTTCGATAAACAAATTAATTTGGTTAAAAGTAAAGTGGAAAATAATACTGTAGTAATTCATTCGGTAGATGAAACATCCGACGAGACGTTTCAAAGATTGCAGCAGGGATTGCAAGACAGTACTCTTACGCACAAAGAAATTGTTGATTCAATTTTCAATGTGGTCAGTTTAGATATTTCATTAGTATTAATAATGTATAACTTCATTTTTAAATAAAAAATTCTTGTAATTGCAATTCCTTTTCTCCAGCTTGTTGGCGGGGCATTCGATATTGAATCAAAATTTATTATCGAAGATCCTGAAAATATTATTCGTATGTTGCATTTATTAGATGGAGCTCCATCTCATTTAGAGGTTTGCTTTATCATTTCCTCATCAGTTTGGTAATATTATTTTCGATAATCAATTTTTTCGTAGTTATTGGTTTTTTTTTTTTTTTTTTTTTTTTAGAAGATCTTGCATTTTCTTAAATTTTATCCTAAATTCATCAAGCAGTTTATTGTCCAAATGATATACAATAATATCTTTTAGGCAGAAGTATGGAGCGTATTCATTGGTGTTGTCAGGAAAAGTGCACGTAATATGCAAGCTTGCTCGAGGATTGGCCTTGTTTTAGAGGTAATTTTGCTAAAACTTTTCTTGAAATATTTATTATTTTCTAGTTGGATTTTCTAAAATTTTTAGATTCTGGATCGATTGTCAGATAGTGATGCAGTTATCTCAGATTTATTGGTACAACTTCTCGGAGTGCTTACCACTTACAGTATCACCGTTAAGGAAACTAAAAGATTTCTTCGTGCTTTGAAAGCAGTAAATAGGAAATGGGTATGTGTATATTTTCTTCATTATAGTTTTGTTGAACGGGCATCGAAAATATTGAGCAGCAGTTTGTTGATTTTTTTTTTCGCAAAACCGCTTACTTGCTCTTGTTACTGTAAATTAAATTACAGCGTAAAAATTCAATCAAACTTTTGGATGTGCTGACAGAAATGCCAAAGCGTGATGGTGCAGATGTATTTTTCTCATTTCCTGGTCTGCATAATGCAGTTAGTTTTTTCTTCCAATTTCAAAAGAAATTATTTATAACGAAATAAAAAGTTAAGTGTTAAATGCATAATGCATAATGCAGAAAAGTTAAGTGTTGAAAAATCACCTTGAAATTTCAAGGGTATTGCATTACCTCCGTTGACCAAGTGGCCTTATCAAAATGGCTGGAGTTTTTGTACCTGGTTGAAAATGGATCCTCTAAATAGCGTCAATTTCGAAAAAGAGCGTCCTTATATATATTGGTATTTTTAAATTTTATTTTATCATTTTCATTAATAAAATGTTTTGTTGGTACTGTTACTTGTTACATTAACGATTGATCGGAGCATTAATATTTTGCTCGGAGATTTCGCCCTCTTCTGTCTTTTCATTTTTTTTATTTCATCAGCAAAAGTTTTTCAGTTTTCGAACCACAAAAGGACTCGGCTACAACTGTTATATTATGGGCAATTGCTTGGTTATTAGTTGTATTAAAGCTGTAGGTAAAGAAACTGCACGATGTATACGATTTGAATTGACACCTAGAAAGTTCGTCTTTTTCCTGTTTTTTATGAAAAAATGTTTTAGTATCAATAATTATACCAAGCTTTTATGTAGATGGCATCATGTTACAATCTCACATATTTATTCTCGCTGGTCGAAGAATGAAATTCAGTGCTTCGTGGATGGCCAAATGATTGAGTCCTTCGATGTGCCATGGTATTCATATTCTTTATTTGTTTTTTGATTATTTCTAATTATTGCTGCTTTCATGTACTTTTCATTGTTGATTTGGTTGATGTCAGAAAAGGAATGATTCTTTTTTAGGTTTGTTTCAACAGCTGAACATTTTGATAAATGTAGTGTTGGATGCGGTCCCGATGGTGAAGAACCATTTTGTGGGCAGACTGCAGCGATATATGTATTTTCGGAAGCCTTAAATGCGCAACAAGCTAATGCAATTTTTTATTTGGGTCCGTCATATCAGAGCCGTTTTTTACATGAAGCCGAGACTGATTTTATCAGATGATTATAAAAAGGTATATTATTACGAATTGAATTTATGTAGTGATAACTTTTGTGCACGTTTGATAATTGCATATTTCAGTTTATATTCGATGGAAAACTCAGTGCTTCCATTGTTATTGCGTATTCACCGAAGAATTGTGATGGACAATTGTGCTTACACTCAGCGTCTAAAACAGGTGCTCCGTATTTTGTGCAGATTCCACATGCTATTATGAAACAGGTCATATTTTCATTAGTTTTCAAGGATTTTTTGATAAAACTTTTTGAAGTCAAATACAGTAGTATTTAATAAAAATTTCTATTCCGCTGCTTAAATTTCCTTCGATCTTTTTTTTAGGGCGTCGAAGTGGTAAAAACTTATTCAATCCACAATTCGTTACATTCCTTAGGTGGTATACAAATGGTTTTGCCTCTGTTTTCACAGTTAGATTTTCCTGAACATGATGGAAATGTCCGGAAAATTGACGTTTGGTAATTTTTTATATTTCAAAATTTTATATTATTTGAAAAATTACATGGAGAAGCTTTTTTCTGTTACGTATAAAACTATTAGAACTTGTGCAATCAAAACAATAAGCGAATAAAAAAAGGGATGATATGATGTAAATTAATATGTGGAATTCATTCATATTCTCCATTCTGTGTCAGACTCTTGCTATTATAATCTTGATCAAATTTGTTAATGCTTGTTTTCTAATCATTTTCTGTCTTCACTTTTGCTGTATTCTTCCTGACCGATATCCATCGATTCTGCAGTACTTTCCTTATGCCATATATTTTGTTTTCTCTCTCATTTCTTTTGTAATTCCCTTTGCTAAATGCTAAATCTTCATTAATTACTGATAATTCTTTTCAAAGAAGTCGATTCACAGTTCGAATTTTCCGGAAAATCAATTCTTCAATCTCTGCAAGTTCTGCAAAGATAAATTTTGACGATCAAAATACTTAAACCATTTTTTTCACTAGTATCTTTAATTCAGTTGAAAAAAAATTTTTTTTAAATTGTTTTCATTATTCTTAGTGGAAATGAAACCAAAACTACTTCAAGAACCAAACTAGATTAATTTGCACTTTAATGAATCTGATAGTTTGATGTGGATTTAGTGGATTTATTATGATTTTTATTTTTGAGCTCTCATTTTTCTGACTGAAATGAGCCTTGAATAAGGGCAAAACTTCAGTTGCCGAATGCATTATGTCGTTATTAAATAGGAGATCTTCTTGAGAGATAATTTTATCTAAAGTAGTTATTCTGGAAAAAAGGTGCTAAGAACATGTCGTCCTAGAAATCAAATATTCTTTGAATTAACATATTTATCTGTATTTTTTATGAAAAACAATGAGGTAGAGAATAACCCAATAGGATATGTATTGCCTTGCTTTTTATTAATCTTTTAATCTTTATCTCGTCGGTGAGATAATGTCATAATTCGAAGCGAAGAATGATAAAAGTTGTAATTTCACCACTGATTTTTCTAGGTTTTTCTTTTAAAGTTTAAAACAACAAAAATTTTACAAGTATTGGGCAAATATTTCAGCTCGAAATTATTATCAACCATATCTTTAATGATAAGGACTGCTTCAAATGCTTGCCAACAACTTTATCATAGCAGAGCATTTCTCGTCATTTCTCAAGCTTTATATGAAGTAAGTTTGTTTTAAAATATTTTTGGATTGATTATGGCAATGAATATAGTATTGGTTATAATACACTTTCCAGTCTTCGCCTTCAAATCTCAGCCAGCATGTATTGGAAATTTTAATTGATATCGCAAAATATCTGTCGGCATTTCCTTCGAGAACACCATTATTGAAGCATCTTTTCGATTACATTCTTTTCAGTCCTGAACTTTGGAGCAGAGCTATTCCAACGGCAAGTATAAATTTCTGCATTGCATTCCATTGATATTTATTTTAAAAAAATTAGCATGCTTCTAAAAGCAAGAATCTTGAAATTCTGTTGCACGGATTTTAATTTCTGTTGATACCTAATCCTCTGTTTTCTATTACATTAACGTATAATATATAAAAAAATAAAATGAATTATATACCTTAACGTAATTGATATCTTTGCAATTATTGATTAAATTATTGAATTTATTTGGATAATAATAGTTGTTTTAGATACAAATTCAGTTATATTACTTTTTGGCAAGCGAATTTTTGTCAAGCGCCAATTTCATATTGATTGTGCAGCGTTGTGCTACTGTAGTTGAGGTGCTTCATGCTATCAAAATGTACTATTGGATTGTTATGCCACGTTCGCCATCACTTTACAACGTGATTAACCGTGAAGGAAGACCGTCCCGGTGAGGATCGATTCCAATTTTATCCTTTTTCGAATGCATTTTGGTGCTGGAAAGAGATTTTATTTTTTTAGATTGAAAAAAATGCTTAGAGATAAATATCATTTGATTAACTGTCAACAAATTGATATTTGACCATAAGATTTCCATGAATGGCTTTTACAAAATTAATTATTTGTATCGTGAAGTGATTATGAATATTTTTAATAAATTTGTAAGAAATCAAGATGAAATTGATAAAGATTATTTATTAATTTGAAGGCATCGAGTTCTATTCTTTTTTCTAATGATTACGTTCGTTGATAGATGTTTAGGACTGAGGTAATAACTATACGCGCACATATGTTGACTTTCGTTTCTCGGTTAATATGTATGCCAGATCCCAAGGAAGTGGCACTATGAATCGCATAGTGAATTCAATGCATTGTTAAATTTTATCGCCACTGTAAACGAAGTAAGCGTTAAATTTTGATTTGGTTTGGATGAATATTATGCGAAAAGAGTTAATTTATTCAGTAACCAGTGATCACACTTAATATAATTTAAGATGAGCGGGTTTAATATAATTTAAGATGAGCGGACTGTTAATTAATACCTTTTCAACAAATTTTTTTGTATTAGATTTATATCTTAAATAAACATCTGTTCTCATGATCACTATTATTTGTTTCTTAATATAAAATGTGAAAGTAATTTAAAAGCAAAACTTTAAAGGATGATAATCTATATGATGTATTGGCCCTTACAACACGATTACTATCTGAAAAACCAGCAGCAATGGTACCAGCATTCGATCGTAAAAAGGGTCTTGCAGTTGTATTTAAATTGATCAATTCTGTCAATGAACTTGTTCGTATACCTTCTTTAAAAATATTTGGTTACTTCTTATGTCGCTCAACGTTCAAGTGAGGCTTGTTTTTGAATCATTACTTTTTTTTTCACTAGAGACGAATAGAAAATGCTGGCATCGCCTATGAAATATAAAGGCATAATATAATTTCGCTAAAATTCCCTTGTTTTATTAAACAAATTATTACTATAGAGATAGTCTCCCTTAATGCCTTTGTTTCGTTAAAAAGCAATAAAGTTAGTTTGTTTATAAATATTGTAGACGAAAAATGGATTCAGTGAATAATCTTAATTTGTTATCGCTTATCACCGATCGATTATTGTTGAATTCGACTCATCTTACTTTGGCAACTTACAATGTGTTATTTGAAATACTTACTGAGCAGATGACACCAACAATAAATTATTTGGTTCATGGATCTATCAGTGATGTGATGAGATTTGAAAATCCAGCAATGTTGAAAGTTATTACCAATCTGATAACACAAAGTGAAAGTAATTTGGAACTGATGAAGGTGAATTCTTTCAGTAAAAATTGTTTGGTTATTGTCTTTTGAGCTAAATTCCTGTAACATGGAGAGCATTGCTTTAAGAATGGGAAGATTTTTAAGCTCACTCCATTTCATTTTTCTCTTTTTGATTTTGTAGTGACATTTCTGAATATTTTGTTTAATTAAACTTTCATTTCTGTTTATTTAGGTAAAGCGAATTTTCTTGGAAGATTTGTTGCATATGTGTGAACAGTCACGAGAGAATCGGCGTACGATTTTGCAAATGAGTGTATGGCAAGAATGGCTCATTTCATTGGCTTATATTTTTCCAAAAAATGAAGATGAAGCGGTAATCAGTGAACTGGTTTATCGCGTCTTTGGACAGCTTCTCTTTCATGCTATTTATTTAGAATATGGAGGTTGGAGAGTTTGGGTCGATACTCTTGCTATTGCTCATTCAAAGGTACAAATTTGATTCTGAATATTTGAAAGAATAGAGAAGAAAAGAATGTTTTTAAGAAATAAAATATGTTTAAAAATCAGTTGAATTTGTTATAAATAATAGTATTATTTGAGTGCATTGTTTATTAATATGTTATGCTTACATTATTATTGTTAGATGAGAATAATATATAATAAATGATTGGATTCATTGTTTTTTATAGCTTAAAATGAGAAATTAAGAGAAAAGGACTAAAACTGATTTAACTGATATAAGTTAAGAACATTTGTGGCTTGCAGAAAATTGCAGCTATCCGGCGGAGGAAAAATATTCAATTTTGTTAGTTAAATGATTTTTCAGGTATCATGGGAACGTTATCAGACAAAATTTCATAGTAGCGGTGAACGCGAAACAGATGTTATATTCAATTTAGTTCAAAATCTAATTTCATCCGTGGCTCACTCAGTAGTAAGTTTATAAATGTTCATTATTCAAATGTACGTTAAAAAAAATGATTTTATTTAGTTTCGAATATTTTTTTAAGGATGGACTTGTGGAGGAAGGCGGAAAAAAGGATGAATCGAAAATATCACCTTATGAGCCAAGTTCCATTTATCGCACTCCAGAGTTTTGTTGGTCAGATGTGCACTTGAGATTGCTTGATGATCTGCTTGTTTCAATCGAAAATATTGTGGAGGAGTGGAGAAAGTATAAGTTTTGAATGAAATTTTTTCATTGCCTATTAGTATATATTGCGTAGTATTTTCAAAAACTTTGAAGTATTTCCAGGAGCACAGCAACAATATTAGATGTTGTAAATAGCAGTGAGAATAGTATATTTGTTGCTAATTGTGTTCATGTCTTATCGCAACTGACCGATTCGTTGATAATGGCCTGTGGTGGTCTTCTTCCTCTTCTGGCTGCTGCTACATCTCCTAATGTTAGTTGTACTAGGTTATTCTGAAATTAAATTTGTAATGTTAGTTATGTTATTAATAAAAGAAATCTCTCTTAGAGCGAACTGGAAATAATCGATTCAACAAATCAGGCATTGGCTATAGGCAAGGCCGCTCGCTTGTTGGCACGTTTTGTCATTTTAGTCGATGTTTTTGTCTTTGCATCTGGAATAAATTTCAGTGAGCTTGAGCAGGAAAAAAATATGCCTAGCGGCGGTATATTGCGGCAAACATTACGCTTAGGTAAAATTGGTTTAATTATTAATCATTTAAATCAATTATTTTGCATTAATCAACATTGATCGTGAGAATAACAATGAAAAGAACAATTTATAGTGTCAACAATGGCTGTTCGGAATATACTTGCTTGTCGTATAAAAACTTCCTTTGGCAACGTGTTATGTATGGATGTTAAGCAAGTAACTCGTGCACAACAGATCGCTGAATTTGTATCAGATGCTCTAGACGTAGTGAGTATTGTACTATGAAACTATTTTTGTTACGATTTTTATTGATAAGATTAATTTATCTTTTTTCGTAGGAAGGCAAGGAAGGAATTACGGACCCGGAACATTTAGTGCAGGAAGTTGATTTACAGCGACTTAGAGGAGTAATTTATCGAGATATGGTAAGTTCCCTTCCTATTATTTTTTATTTCATTTTGTCAGATATATTTTAAAAATTTCACGACATACTGTGTCATTGAAATAATGTTAATTGAAATAACTTTTAGCATGAATTTCGTGAAACTCAATTTTTTGGCTCCGTAGTTTTAGTATAATTATTAAATTGCAAAAATATTACTTAGGAAGAGAATCGACAAGCGCAGTTTCTGGCTCTTGCGGTCACTTACTTATTATCAGTGCTGATGGTATCCCGATACAGAGATATTTTAGAGCCACCATCTACTCCTAGCCCTTTTTTCGATACAACTATAACTGGCGGTACAAATAAAGGTATGAATTATTTTGTAGTTCTCCAATGTTATTTTTTTAAAAGTGTATTTATGTTTCTTGTACTTGTGTATGCTCTTTTACAGATAACGGTAGTGGTTTAAGGCAAGCAGACGAAGAATCGTATGTTGGAGAGAATGGAGAATTGTCTGGTCATCAAGATAATATTATGGATAAAAATGTCCTAATTAAAGAAGAATTCTCAATATCACCAGAGGAAAACAAGAATGAGGAACTACAAAATAACATCTATCGGCAGGATCAGCTTGATACATTTACTGTTTGTATTTTAATAAATATTAAATCCTTCTTTAATTCGAATAAGTTGGGATATATCTTCGAAATATTTCTGCTTATGTCTAAGAAAGTTTATAAATTTTGATTTTTTAAACAATATAACAGGTATTATAGGATAGCAACCTTGCTACTCGCGAGTTAGAAACAGGTGGACGACGAGCTTATCTCACAACCAAGTTACAAAAAGCTTTGGAAACAACAGCTCCATTATTACGCGAAATACTCACCGATTTTCGTTCATATTTGCAGAAAACACTGTTAGGAACTCACGGGCAGGAGATCATGAATGATGCCAAGGGTGAGTCTTTATAAATTGTCTTATCTTTAGAATGACTTGAATATTTTAATTGGATAGTGTTTTTTAATCTTTATCACCAATTTAGTAATGGAAACAATGAAGAACCAGGCAGGATCAGTAATTGAACTGGTCATGCTGTTATGCTCGCAAGAATGGCAGACTTCTTTGCAGAAGCATGCTGGACTGGCTTTTATTGAACTTGTAAATGAAGGCAAGTTTAGCATGTTTTTAAGAGATGACATTATTTTTTTGCTGCTTCGAATTGTTTTCATTAATAAGATTTACGGATAACCAATTATCAGAAGTCCTTATAAATATGTTCAATTGTTATTTGTTTCTGCCATCCGTATTCTTACTAATAAATGAGAATGATCTAATCAAAATAAATATACATGAAACCATTTTATATTTTAATTATAATTAATTATTGTTGTTCAAAGTCTACTGTTAAGTGGACAATGATTAAATTTTGTAGAATTTTTCTGATACACATAAAATACAAAATCCAATCATAATATAATTAGATAAGAAAGAAATCAAAAAATTCTTATTTACTATTGCATTTCAGTAAAATTCAGTTTTGTTTCTTGCAAATTTTTATTGTTAACTTAAATTTTTTGGTTACTAGTTTTAATTTAAAATTTATTTTTATTTCCATCTCGGATTATTGTTTTGTATACTTTAAGATTGTTTAATTTTCAGGTCGTTTAATGGCACACGCAACACGAGACCATATCTTACGCGTTGCCAATGAAGCTGATTTCATATTGAATCGTTTGCGGGCTGAGGACATCAGCAAACATGCTCAATTTGAAGTGAGTAATCTTCCTATCAAATCTCTGTTTTTTTCGCACATTTATTTTACTTCTGGAACTTTATTGAGTTAAATAATTTTTGCAGAGTGATGCGGCTGAACAGATGCATCGACGCCGAAAAGAAGAACAAGTGAACGACCATTTGATTACGGCAAATCGACGAAGAGATCTACTTGTATCAGCACGTTTGTTGACTAGACTAAAATCACTACTGTCCTATTCCGGCGGTGCGTGGAGTGATCCAGGCCAACATTTGTGAGTATTTTAATCATTTTTTTTTTCATAGTCAATTAGTGCCATTATGGTTGGCATTATCAAGTTGTTGTATTCTTAAGTACCAAAAATTATTGATCTTAACTAAATTATTACTATCGTTTCATTCTAGAGAAACGTTTTGGAAATTAGATGTTTGGGAGGACGATTCTAGGCGACGTAAACGTTTTGTACAGAATCCTTACGGCTGCCATCATTCAGCAGCTTGTTTGAAAACTATATTGGAAAACAAATCATCTGATAAAGAGGTCCTTTAAATTTTATGTTAAAGATAACAAAAATATCTCTAAAAAGCTGTAAGAGGTGATCACATCATATGTGGTGAAGATTTGAATAGTTACACTTTTTTTTGAAAATAATGGAGAAATGAGATTTTCATTTTAATTTATTCAGAATAGAAATTGATTATGAATACTGAATATTCAGGACTTATTACAAAGTTCAGATTGATAAAGCTCGTGAAGATCTGTTACGCGATTTAATAGCACAACGCTTGGTATCGCTAGGATCGTTGAAAGCTGGTTCTGCTTTGAGTGAACTTGTAGATGAAAGTGATTTCGAAAAATGGGCCACGGAACCTGATGCTGCAGTTGATTTGCAGAGAGGTAGGAAATTTTTAAAACTAACACCGCTCAAAATAAGAGCTAATATTTTGTTTCATTCCATCACCTAAAAAATAAAACTATGAGCAAAGAAAATGAGTAATTGTCAAATATAATAAATCTTTATTCAACTATAAGTTTTACTGTTTTGCTGCTATATTTATGTGTTTCATCCATGCAAAATTGATTTTAAATTCTTCAAAATACAGGAATAGAAGTTTTATTTTCGATAAATATATTTTCAAGAGATAAACATATTTTACATAGAAGCCAATATGGGCCTGGATGGTGTGGCCTCATATGTGGTCTAATATTTCTTTGTCTTGTATTGGCAGTTAATCGATGTTAAAGTATTTCGTTCTGATAGATTGGTCTGATGTAACTTTAGCCAGTCTTTATAAGAAGGATTATGAGTAAGCTGTTTGGGAAGAGTAGGAATTAGAGTATTAAGAAAGTATTTATATCAATTTCAAAACTGAAATGAATTTTTTCATTTGTATCTATGAGATAATAACATGCAAATTGACATAATCTTATTTCTAGAACCTATGATTATCTTTTTGCACTGCCATTTTTGAAAACCATCTGCTTTTTATGACGCAGAGACATAGTGGTACCTTGTCCTATCTGATAGTATATTATTATACAAAATGCGTCGGATTTTGTTTACTAAATAACATTATACATCATATTAGTCTTTTTGTATCTTGTCGTTATCTAATTATCATACTGGCTTTGCCATTTTAGATAAAATAATAATAAGGAAATTTGACAAAAAAAAAATGATTCAATTAGTGATTGTACGAACATGATTTCTCTAATTTTTTAGCATCAAAATATTTTGACTAGGTATGGACGAACATTTGATAAATTTTTTTAACAATTTAAAAATCTTAAAATTTAATAAATTAATAAATTATAAAAAAACTATTCATGCAAATCTTCAAAATATTTTCATTATTATAAATAGATTAATCAGAATAATTGTTCTGCGCTATGCGGCCTCTTATATTTTTAGAAGGGATTTTTTAAATAAAAATGCCAAAAGTTTCATTTAATCAGAGATCACCGTGGCTTTTGAATAAGATTTGCACAAATTTGGTAGTTAAGCGTATTGCTAAAAATAATTCGAATTCATTGGTAAAAAAAAATAATTCGAATTAGTAATTCGTAAAAAAAATTAATTCGTAAAAAAAATAATTCGAATTCAAATTTAAAAAATCCATGCCCTACCCTCAACATATCATAAATGTCTGCCTACTGAATTGATTCTATAAAATGGCTGATTTAAGATTTATAATTTAAACTAGGTGATGACTAAACAATATACTATCTTTTCGATGAGTGTATTACCTGACAATTGTGGACAGTTGACGCTGATATTTGTTAAACCTGTTTTGCAGACATCAGCTTCTATATCAAACTATTAACATCTTAAGCAGCTTTTGATAAATTGTTAATAGTATGGAACTGTAATTTAAGATTAAACTGTTGAAAACATTGAATAAATCGAAGTTAGATCATTATGTAATATTCTTACGGCATCAATGTTTTTAGAGTATGTCAAAAAAAGTAGAAAATTAAAATAAAGATTATAAAACGATCCATTCCGTTTGTGTCAGAAGTATTCGAAGCATATAATTTTTTTTTTTAGTCCGACAAGTATTTATTGGGTTTATTGCTTTGCATGATAAATGTTCATCTACTTTTGAAATTATGGACATGCAAGGGAAGAGTGAATCGATATGACTAAAGACCAAAGATGATAGAAAATAGTTCATGATAGTTGGTAATAGCTAATCGAAAATTAATCAACTTGTTCCAAAAAGTGGCATCTCAAAATTTTCATTTTTATTTAAGACTTTCCTTGCATAATATCGTATGATGATGAAAAAATAATTTTAAATGGCGATGCTTTTTAGAAAAAACAACTTACGGAACAGCAGCAAAGTTAATTGCGCCAGGCGTTGTTGTACCGGGAACTCTTTCCATAACGAATTATGAATTATTTTTTGATGCTGACGAAGATGACCCATTATATAAGGAACAAGATCCTAAGGTTATTGTCTTGCTTTTTTTTTAAAAAATTTGCTTTTAAAACCTTTAATTTTAAACAAAGAATTTTCTTTCTTTTAGATTATTACAGAATCAAGACCATTGACATATTGTAATTAATAAGGTTATCAAATTAATTGGTCTAATTGAAAATCTTCCAGTCTTTTTGTTTTTTTTTATTTGTTAAGAGATTAGTACTCTTCCAATCTGTGCGTTCGAGAAGTTAAATATATGATGAATCTAATGCCTATGGGTTAAAAATTTTGCTGATAAGCGATTATAAAAAAAAAGAAAATTTTCGATGATCAATTCTGCCTATAATGGCAGATAAATAGTGAAAGATGCTGATATTGGATTATGATATGATAAGTGATAAAATTGTATATATACTGATCAATGAAATAGTAGATATTAAGCAATCATCGGTTTATTCTTAGTTGAGCAGTATGATCACAGCAACATTTAACTACAAATAACTTATCTGCAGCTACAAATATTCAAATCAAATACTACGGAAAATATGCACACATGCACAAACACGTACAATAATTTTGTCTTGAGCATTAAAAATTCAGTGAAACATTCAGAAGATGGCGTATTTGTAGTTGAGCATATTTAAAGGAAATAAAGAGCAATAGAAGAAATTGGGATTTTGTGAAAACAAAAAAAAAGTACTGTTAAATTTCGTTTGAGGTTTGTGTAGAAAACTTTTAACAATTATTTGTATCTTTTTTTGATAGAAGAGAAATGAGAAAAAAAAAATATTTAGTAGTTGAAAATTCTTATTCAAAATTTGCAAAAGCGAAGAGAAGTTAGGAATTTGTTAGGATTATAAGGATTCAAGAGCGCGTACATTGAGGATCAGTTGTCGAACAAGATTCCAAGTTATCTTTGCACTTTGATCGAGAAGATGTGCTGGCTCTCCTTTGAGGAGATCTAGCTGAGGCAAGAAATAATGCGGACATTTTCGACATTGTAAACAAGATACTAATTGTAATAGCACACCTGAAATAAAAAAATTCAAAAAATCAATAATATCTCTAGTATTAGATTGTCAATGTTTTTGGGCTTTATTTTATTTTCAAATTCAGTTTGTTATATAATTTTTCTATACAAAAATGATAAAACGACATTGATTTGGTGAAAAAAAAAAAAAAAAAATTAGGACATATCTGTTTTCTCCTATAATTCAGAAAGTATAACAAAATCATTTTCTGTAATTATTTTCAGAAGAGGAAATATTTGTTTTAATATAATAATTTCCAATGTTTGTGAGATTCAGTGATTTTTCTCTTTTCATAGTTTCTAATTCTCATTAAAATTATTTCTCTGCTAAGTTTTATTTGTCAAGATATATAGTATCATTCTTATCATTTTGAATAGTTTTTTTCTTTAGCTTTGATGCGATCATAGCGATATGAAATATGAATTTCCAAATCTAAATTTTGCGATTTTCTTGAAAAAGAAATAAGCGGAGAATAGCGGTTTTTCCATCAATAAACTTAAAAAAAGCTTAAAAAAATCTTATTTTTTATCGAGAAATATTATAGTGCATATTAATTCTTTGCTTTTATTTTCTCTCTGCTCTGCTTCTCTATTTTTTTCTCTGTCGCTGCCCTTTGCTTTGTATAGTTATGTTAGAAAAGCACTCTTTAGAAAGAGCATTTTAGATTTAAATAAAAAACTTGATTTTAGGTTAGTAATAGTCTAATGAATTTGTTGCTTCGCCTTAGAAATTAAATAGGGCGAAAGAGGAGTGATTGTTTGAACGGTGATGATTATCTTTGAAGATAGGATCGATCTAATTAGAGACAGTTGTAATGAAATTCGAGCTGTAAATATGCTATATTTTCCTTTAAGTTTAATTTTGATCATATGTAAATACCAATGACTCGGTCGCCGATGAATCGTTCCTCCCATTCATATTCATTGTAATGCTTTTCACATTCGAACAGCAGCAGCGTTTTCAAGATGTAATTAGTAATCGGTGATTGCGGGAAATCGAGATGCGTGTCTCGTAGACATTTCAAAATTGAAAACGATTTACGTCTGCTGCCATGTTGCAGTAGTGTATTCTCGGCATGGTGTAAACTCATCGCCCATGCATCACCTTCCATCGAACTGGCCTGTAATTAATCACCGGAACGGACTCACTCAATTAATTGATTCTTCGTAACGATCCATGTCGAAAAGGTCATACATTACAAATTATTTTGCATTTGATAGTCACATCAAGCAGTAATCAAATCTCATGATACATTATTCTTAATAATTATAGGTAGTCAGTAAAGGTATACTTTAAAGAGAGAATAAAAATTTGTTTGGGATTTTGTTATTTTCATTCTTTTTTAAATTTTTCTCATGAATTTTTTTCTCTTCTCTTTTACATTTAGTAAGGGATGTCACCTAATAGATATAGTCAGACTGAAAGATAATTGTATACCATTCCATCTGATTCACAAATCATTAATTAAGCTGTATATTTTTTTCAGAATTCTCAAGCAGATATTTTTCAGTAATCAAAATACAACATTTTCATTCAAAATATATTCCTAAATGTTGTTGAGTTTTACTGGAATATTCCGTACTATTATCTTATCCTGTTTTAGCTAAACTTGAAAAATCGGTTTAATTTCTTGAAGCTTTTCTAGTAACATCGAATTTTGTAGGATGCCCTTCTTTTTCGGAAGAAGGTGCCCATTTGTGCAAAATCAAAATGACAGGGATGACATTATAAGATGCTATAAATAATGTATTACGGTAGTGCATGAAGTGAAATGTTCCTCCGCCCGGAGAGTTAATCGAATTAATGAAATGTTCCGTCATTTTTGAAGAGACAGATTCATAGTTTAATCGCCGAAACACATAAACACATGCGCACACACTCGACGGATGTTTGAATTTATTTGACTTTTATTGATTCCTATTTTTTAAAAATTTTCTGCAACAAAAAAAACATTGAAATTTTCAAAAATTTCAATTTTTTTGCTCAAAATTTGCATTAGGATATTTCCATGATAGTAAGTCGATGAATTTAAGCAGATTTCGTCAAGTGATGAAATACGTCAATACATACAAAGCATTTTTTTCAAGATATAATTAGTAATCCAGTGTTTTTGCATTTAACCACTAAATAATTGTAAGAATCTTTTACGTCAACGTCGTTCTTCCTGTTCTTACACCAATAATGCTGATATAAAATAATATTGTAAAGTTTTGTTTCGAAGCAATTTGGCCAAGAAAAATAGAGAGGTTTCCTGAAAAGCAATTACCGAAACGGACCTGTTTATTTGGTTGATTTTGGGCGGTATTAGTTTCCTTGCTGAACAAATCGAAACCTTCACTTTTCACTTCATTAGCAATGGATGGATTTGGCCAAGGAATATTGCTACGAGGCCAATGACTAGCGCTTCGAGGCCATATTCCGTTACATCGAAATGCACAAGTTATCTGGACAATATAGTCGTCGTGTATCCTTAATTTAACATCGCTAGTATCAGGTACCATTTTGCAAATATCTCGATATTGTGACTTCTCTACGCTTTGTCCGACTAAGGTATGAAAACGACTTCGAATTTTCCTTGCTGATAGATAACCGCTTGCTGTAATAAATTCCACCCATAATGACATTGATCTTTTTCGACCATCGCTTAACTTTAACACTGCACATCCTTGAATCGAGCCATCGTCGACAAAATTGAAAACTCCCATTTGATTGAGGTATAGGATTACTTCATATTCGCATGGTGAATGAACTATAATCTGAAGAGAAATATTTTAAAAATCTGTTTATAATTAAAAGTATAATAAGAAAAACCAAGGGTTGTTATTGTGCCTTAATTAGTAAAAATATGCATAATTAATTAGTTAATCATCTATTCGCCTAATTACAGGTAAATATAATCAATTATTTAAAACAATTTTTATTGACTGAGAGATACAGAACTATTTAATGTTCGAAAATGAGTGTGCAATACTGAATATCTCGACTTTCTTTTTCCAGTTTTTAAATTAAAAGTGTTTTGAAAAATCTTTTAATTATAAGCAGATTTTTCAAAAAAAAAAAAAAAAAAAAACCAGATTAATGATCTTTAAACTTTTGAACTATTCTTAAGTACTGCATTAATCTTGATAAAATTATATTGTTTTGGAGGAACAAATGTCCTTCACTTTGCAACTTATATCAAATGGGATTTATCAAGGATGTTATCAAGAGCTCATTTTTTCAAGAAATGATGATGATGCGACAGTAGATTATCTATCAAATTGACACATGAAGATAATATCTAATGAATTGTCAATCTGTTCCCTCACATCGTTTTTCTTATTTTGATTTGAAAAGATGAAGTATTATAATTATAACTGCCTTATATAGGAAAAGAAAAGATCAATCATATTGAGATGAGGGAAAATGTGAATAGATGAAAGAGATTTTTTCAGTTAAAAAATAAAAATGATTCATTTGCATGATCTGCAATGCAAAAATTATGTGCTTGCTTTTTGTTTCTCTCAGAGAATCCCTGAAATCTTGGATGTTTCGGAATTTTTAATTACTCATTCAAAATCTGCATCTCTGAATTCAATGATACGATCTGTGAGACAGTTTCGGAATTGCTTACCCCTTCATATCGACCGTTATTTTCGATGAGTGTCGAGATGAATCGTGGTTCTTGTGCTTCAACTTCTTTAAGAATTTCCTGAACAATCTTAGCAATCATATAAATTGCTTTGTGTACATGACTTTTTCGAGTGGCTACCCGTTCGTTGAAATAATGCGATATTTGATAGGAAGTAACGGCAGCATTTTGGCCTAGCATCCTTGCCTGTTCGATTGCTATACAAATTGTCGTAGAGCCCAAAAATCATTGCATAACTAAAAAGAAAAAAAAAGATAAAGAATTGATAGATATGATAAGATGAGAATAGCAACGATTAACAAACAGGCTTCTCTTTGATAATGATAATGATGATTGCTAACTACTGTTTGCTCTTAGTATTTTTTAGCAGCAGTTTCACTAGCAATCATCGAAGATTCGTTCAAATTTATTTATTTTTTCTCCTTCTCTCTCCCTTTCTCTCTTTTGCAAAAATGTAGAAAAAAAAGAATGAGATGTTGAAAGGATTTTGATGCCTCATTTTATTTCACAAGATGACTTCTTTTAAGCCAGCAAATCTTTCCAACATTGTTAAAAGTGAAATGAACTACTCACTCGACCTAGGCTACTGCTTTTCAACAAAAACAAACAGATAGAGACATTTTGGATTCGCTTAACATAAACTATCATCAATCAGTGAACGAAAGATAACAGTCTTCATCATTATCACCACTATCGTTGTCATCATCACCGTCATTATCATCACCATTATTATTATCAATTGCACGAAAAGCGCCATGGAAGAGAGAAATACCGCCCGTAATTCGTAGAGCCCGAAGGGTGAAGAATGGTAGCGCATGTCACATCATCGATATTATGTGTGTGTACTCGAACTCCGCCCTGTTTGGAGTATCTACCTGTTAAATAATAGATGGCATTCATCCTTACCAACCTCTTTTCTCTTCCTTCTTGCCTCCTGCAAGGTATTATTGGTGACCGTATCCCTGAACAGATAGCAGCATATCACTAGCAACTTTGTGCTGCTTCTCTCTTACTCTCTTCTTTCTCCTATGCTTATTTTACAACTTTTTGTTTAGCATTTAATTGGTGTAATAATAGTTAGCTTATGTAGGATTATATTAAGCATAGGTAATCTCTTATCAGTTCGAGATTTTAGATGAAGAAGAGATGATTATCAAATTGAGAAGTTAAATGAATTGAGAGAATTTGATGAACATTAAGGTAGATTTAAAATTGAAAAATTGCAGGTCTAATATTTTACCATGTTGTATGTATAATAATATGACAATATCATGTAGGTCATGAAGTGTTGAGTAACGTAATTTTTATGCAATTTCATTTTCATCCAATTTCGATATTTAAATTTCCAAATGAGATTTGCTCCTTTTTGTTTCTTTTCTTTGAATAGAAAAAAAATTGTCAGTTTTCACATATATCAGGATTTTATTCTTACTGGTGCTAAAAAATTCTCAATGATGTTATGGTAATCAAAATATGTTTAAAGCAGTAGTTTGTATTGGTAATTTATTTCTTGGTAGGTTGTGAAACAAGAGGTCATCTAAGGGAGCATGATCTAGGGTCATGAGGTCGTTCACTGTTTGCATGCTTCTTGTTTGGAAGTTTTCTATAGAAAGAAGCAATTATAGATGAATTACTTGTATTTCCTCAAAAACTATTATACTAAATAAGCGGAATAAAAAATCATAACAAGAATGTATGAAGTGATATGATAAGATGTAGTTTATGTGAGTTATACGTGAGGTACATTAGTTATAGGTATGAAGTATTCTGATGCTGTTTGATTGACGTTTCACTAATTTACAATGACATTAAAGAAAAATTGGCCGATTTTTGTTTCGTTTAAATGTCTATCAGTGTTAGCAAGCATTGTTGAAGATGGAGTAGCGGATAACAATCATGATCCATCTTTCTGATAACATTACTACATTCATCAATATAGTGTGACGCTAATCTATCATGATCTTTGGCTTATTAATAATTTCTCAACAAACCAATATCTCGTTTGGTCAAGTTTCATGATTTTGAATCATTTTATTGATAACTGATCCTGATTTATCTTTAAGCTTACATTTATTGTTTTATCATTTTTTTGATCTTATATTTTTCTTAACTTAGTGGAAATCCATTCTTTACTCAGTTATGTTATCATGCTATTAATTATTGTCCTTGAATTCTATTTAAAATAATCGGTACTTTCATTTAATTAGCTATCGTTATTTGGCTTTAATTGAATTTTAATTAAATAACTGATAATTGCTTTCAAAACATTATCACATAATACTAAAAGTTAAAAATATAAAATTGTAAATGTATTTGTCTGCAGCTTTAGAAGGTTAATAGTTTATGAGTCAGAATTATTTGATTGAAATTATTCGAATAACTTTACTCAAGAGTCTCTATTTTTTAGAACAGTTTTGTTCCCCTAGCCCAATTATAATACGAAAACACTAATTAATAAAAATCCTTTTACTCCATTTCAATTACAACTAAAGATTTTCAGAAACTTTCCAAATTTCATTATCTATGTAGGTAATATTTCTGAATTGAATTTGCCAGTTATTGAAGTAATTGAAAAAGAGCTAACCAATGGAGTATCAATTGTAAATATTTGGACTTTGTTGATATATGGATTTAGCAGGTGTTTTTTTTTCTATTTCACAGTTTAATAATTCCAAAAACTTTTTCTTTTTTTTCTTCTGATTTTATTACTTTCAAGTGAAGACAGCAGACAAAAAGGGTATCTTATGTGTTAATTATATGTTCAATGTTATCACACAAATTTTAGTGTAATAAGAGCTTTTGCGTATACTAAAATGAATTGCGTATACTCTTCTTTGCTTCTAATTTAAATATTGTTTAAAGTGAGGCTGAAAATTAAAAACAATGGATCATCTATTTCCCGTCTTTTGCAGTGGTTTAAGTTTTGCGCCATAGATTTAACTCTGATTTCTGCAAATAATTCGTAATTGATTTTCCGTAGAGGAGTAACGGAAACGGAACTGTTTCATTTTTAATTAGAAGTTGATAATGGCCCATTGTGACATATGTTGCAGAAAGTAACGGATGGATGATATGGTTATATTATTTTCAAGAAAATTACAACATTTCATTTATTGCCGTATCATACGTTATATTTTAGCTTATTTTCCTATACATCATTTTGTGTGTTATGTTTTATAAGCATTTAAGCATAGATTCAAATGATGAATAAAAATATGAAAATAGTTTAATTTGAGAAATATTTTTTTTTTGTAATTTTTTTTTTCTTTTGAATGAAATATGTTTAGCTCTTGAAAGCAAAAAGATAAACAAAGTTTTAAGAGAAAAATGGAATAAAAGTAAGTGAATGAATTGTTTGATACATGTCTCATAGGAAGACTTCATGAATATATATTTAGTTCTTAGCTTTTCTTCATTACTCAAAGTTGGGACATTTGGCAGTAAAATGAATAACATTTTAGCAATGTTAGTAAAGTGAGAAAGGAAGCAGTGCAGTAAATTGCTGTCAAATGATCAAATGGATTATTGAAATGGTATAATTATTCAATTGAGCTATTGCTTGACTCAATGAATACATCATTTTCATTATATATGAAAGAGGAAGTATATATATAAATATATATGTATATAAAAATCAAATATCTCACCCGGCCTCTTCGGTATATGTGCCAGTAATTTTCTGGTCATTGCTCATATTCATCGGGCCATGAACAGGGGAGGAATTGATATGATAATTGCTGTAACTGATGGGAGTCAATTGAAGTTCGATTGCGCCTAAATCACTGATCTCTGAGCACCTGACTAAGCATAAGGCGTTCTTCGTAGGCACACATGGCACCAGATTATTCCTCCCATTACCTCCTAATATCACAAACATAGGGATCGAGCAAATTTCCAAATAAATTATTCAAATATAATTGCTCTTTATTGTTCGAATGCAATCTTTTCATATGCATCCACCCACTTTTTATGAAAAATTTTATGACCTATAAATATATTTAATTATGGTACCAATTCGAAATATAGATTTCCTATTTTGCAAAAATATGATTTAGATTAAGATGGAGTTAAAGTTATCTTAATTGTATGATTTTGCGAAGAATAATTGAATATGTTGCATTATTGGAAGTATATCAATGAATAAATCAATGAAACGAATTAATTTAATCAATCCAAAAATTAGTATTAGTGATATAATCAAATTTTAAGTGAGTTGAGTTAAATCAAAGCATAATATACTTACTGATTTGTTGTATTTCATTGATCTTATCAATTGCTATTGCGTCGAATATAAATGTTTCGTTGCAAATACAAATTTTATTTGAGAATTTGATGAAATGGAAGAGGGGAAAAAATCAACTTAGCATAATTTTAAAATTTATTATCTTAGTAATATCATCATTGATTGATATATTTTATTGAATTGAATTTATTTATTTCCATCCTACTGCACTCAGTTCGTTAATTTAATAAGGCAACCTAATACTTAAATTTATTGCTACATGCCTTTTTAATAATCAATTGTAAAATGTTTATCACAAGTGGATTATGATAAGAGTGAAATAGAATGAACACTCAGCAAAGACATTTCCTTTCTCAACTATATCACCTCTGAATCCATTAATAAACTGGAGATTACTGTAGCTCTAAACAGCAAGTGTACCATTACTTACCTACATATTCATTCCCATTTTAAATATTTTCAACAATTTTGAAAGGCATTAGTATTTGATCCCTTCTTATCCTTCCTTCTTTTACAGTAATCCAATTTACTTGTGTATGTGTGTGTATGTGTATATACATGCATGTGTGTATGTGTATGCGTATATGTGTATGTGTATGCGTATGTATGTTGTGTGTCGCATATAGCTGCTCGAGTATGTCATCCATCAGATCCGCCCATTTATATTTTATGCTGAGAAATACGCTTTTATCGATGAATAGTTTGTATGATTTATTTTAAATTCTTAAAATTTAGTTAAATGAATGAAGCTGACGAAGACGAGTGGACGGAAACGGAATGATTTAAATAGAAAGAAAAGAGGAAAAAGGGAAGAAGATAGAATAGTAACTATTGAAATTAAGATTGAAAGAGATGAAGAAAAACGAATGATATAGTTTAGATATCTTTAACGATATCTACTGATTACTACATTCCATTCTATTAAATAATGACCGAATAGTGTTGCTGGCTTGTTAGTATTTTAATTGTGATAAAATGTTTCGTATTGAATGAATGTCATTGTGTCCTTAATTTGATGAGCCTAATTTTTCTTTCCTTCCTCTCTGTGACATAATAGCGATCGAATTAATTAGCAGTCAGGTTGTATCTTCGATCATTATTACACTATTTAAATCTTTCCCCAATACTATAATGTCATTAATTTACAGATTTTATTGTATTGCGATAATTTGCATGGACGATGGCATTTCCACGAGATACGTGCTATTTTCTTGCGACGTTACTTACTCAAAAATATCGCACTGGAACTGTTCCTCGCATCAAGGAGTAAGTTATAATTTCATTTGAATGTTAATTAATAAGGAAATATATTGATTGATAACATTTAATATTTTAAAGTATTAAAAACTGTTACTTAATTTATTGCCAATTTTTTTTAGCTGCCATTATGTTTGCATTTACCGATGAAAATACAGTACGAAAAGTGGTTGACTGTTTGCCACGAGTTGGTGTCGGTGCTAAATATGTTTACCGCAAAATCGCAAAACAAGTTTAATGACTCCGCGACAACTTTTCAAGCATTCTGATATGCCACAGAAATGGCAACGACGGGAAATTTCGAATTTTGATTATTTGATGTTTCTGAATACTGTTGCTGGTCGAACTTATAATGATTTGAATCAGTATCCCATTTTCCCATGGGTTTTAGCAAATTATACATCGCCAACGTTGGATCTCAACATTGCATCTAATTTCCGAGACTTATCTAAGGTGATTTTTTTTTTAATTTAATGCATGTTAATATCAAGTGATGTAATAATCATGTGGTTATAGGGAATCTGGAATAATCCTTAATTAGAGAAAACATGTTATTGGCATATAGTTGACGGTGATATACGATATGTGCATTAATAATTCGTTAATGATCAGTATGGGATACTGTTAAGAGGACTTAGAAATAATATTGTAGACTGCATGGCGTTAATAGAGCTTTCTTATGCGTGACGTTTGATTGATGTTTACTGGAGTATATATTGGTGGATGCAATGATTGCATGATAATTATTGCATGTTTCCTGCCCTTGTTGCAACTTGATAAAAACGAAGCATCATTTCGTATATCATATGCATGGGTTATTATTACATGATCTCTTCCTTATATTTACATCTTCCTTCTTCGATCCTTTCTCTATTCTCATTTTCTCATTTCATCTTTCCTTCTTTTCATCTTATCTCAAAATTAGATCAAAATTATGGAATTTACCTGAAAGTTAATGAAAAATTTTCTCGACTTTTTAAATTTATTCTTAAGCTGGTTGATATTAAAAATATATTTATTTTATTGCTTGAATACTTTCACGTCTCTCCTTCACTTAAACTGGGAACTTCTTAAATTGATTTTCAAAAAAATAAGAATATCGAATTGAAACTAGCAATTTAAAATTCTTAAAGTTCTTTTGATCATTGTGTAATAATTGCAGCCAGTTGGAGCGTTGAGCGAGAATCGGCGTAAATTCTTCCAGGATCGTTATAGTTCATGGGAGCATGAAACCATCCCTCCGTTCCATTACGGTACGCATTATTCGACGCAGGCATTTACTCTCAATTGGTTACTAAGAATTGTATGTTTTTCTCTCATGGTATTTATTAATCTGTTCTGAATAATGATTTATCAAAAATATTCAATCCATTCTATGCTATGAAAATGAATTGAAGTTTGCAAGAGCAACTACGAATTAAATCAAGATATCAGGATATAGCTTGATGCATCACATGATTATTCTCATAGTTCTATAATATAAAAAGTCTGTAGATTACTTTTTTCAGGAGCCATTTACGACAATGTTTTTGCACATGCAAAGTGGTAAATTCGATCATTCGAATCGTCTATTTCATAGTGTAGCTGAGGCGTGGGAAAGTTGTCAGCGTGATTCACATGATGTTAAAGTTCGTGTTTTCCATTTGCTATATAAATATTATGGACCATTCCCAAAATTCCATATTTCGTCGTGAAGTCGTGTTTAGATACGCATGACAGTGAGAAAATGATAACGATAGTGTTGAATAAAATACAACATATCAAGAGATCGATCGGTTCTCACCTAACTCATTTGCCATAATTTTTAATTATTTTAATGTGGATAGTATACTGTAGCTTCGTTTAGCTTCTGATCCCAACTTTTAATTTTTAATGTTCTAAAAAATATTCTATAAATTTAATTATAGGAATTAATACCGGAATTGTATTATATGCCAGAAATGTTGCTAAATACGAATGGATATGACTTAGGGAAGCGTGACGATGGATTTGCTGTTGGTGATGTCGTTTTACCACCATGGGCGAAAAGTGCCGAACATTTTATTGCTTTACATCGACAAGCACTTGAATCGGATCTTGTCTCGTGCCAAATGAATCAGTGGATTGATTTGATTTTTGGTTATAAACAAAAGGGACCCGAAGCAGTAAGTTTTTCATTAAGGAATCAGGAGTTCGAGTTAAGACTGATGAACTGATTGAGATAAGTTGGCAGTTATTCAAGGGTATAGTTCAAAGTTCGACTAATTTAGTAATAATTTTAACTCACGTATACTTGAAATAGAACAGGAATATCAATATTCAATACATGAAAAGTATTAGAACATATGAAATGATTTAGGAAGGAATTTCTGTTTTTTATCTTAAGAAATGCAATTTATAATTAGTTCTCTCAATATTGAATAACTGAAATGAATTAAAGCTTAGAAGTTTGCAGGTTCGGGCTACAAATGTCTTTTACTATCTGACATATGAGGGAGCACTGGATTTAAATTCGATTGATAATGCAGCCATGCGTGAAGGTCTTGAGCAGCAGATGATATCTTTTGGACAAACCCCCGCTCAACTTATGACTGAGCCTCATCCACCTCGTCATTCCATCATGACCATTGTAAGTCGCTTTGTCTTTTGTCATGATGATGAATTCACATTTATAATATCGGCGTATTTTGATGCTATCAATCGTATTTCAGAGTCCGATGATGTTCCAATCCTGTCGTGATGATTTGTGCATGTTGATGAAGTTTATATCGAACAGTTCAGTGGTTCATATTAGTGCGAATACATATGCGCAATTAGCGCATCCTACGGTTATTTCGGTAACAAATAATTTGATCTTCGCACTGAATCGATGGAATACGAATTACGCAGGTAGATGATTATGTAATAGTTCGAAAAGGTAGGTGAATCTATAATAATTATGAGGAACTATCGGGATTCAATTATTATATCGACAAGAAACAATTCAGACATCTTGATAATTGCATTAATAAGGAGCAGTGAGACATTAGATCTTTCATATCATCGAAAAAGTTGAGATTAAAGTCAACGGCGATAAATGCTCTAGAAATTAATGTTTTTATGCAACTCATTAATATTTCTTTTTTTTTTTAACAAGTCATTGATATTTCTTTGACATTGCTAGCATATTTGTTTAATTTATAAGACAAACATTTAGCAGGCAGTATGTATCTTATAAATCAATAAATTATCAAAATGAAATATCTAGAATTGAAAGTGTAAGCACTAAAGTTTGAAGTTTGATTTTTTTTCTAACAAATAATTTTTCTAAAGGGCCATCATCTTCGATTTCTAATACTATTAGCAATCAGAATAACGAAAATAATGCGGATTTGATGGGTAACGCGATTACAAATCTTCCGTTAACAGTTGATCCGCTTTTGGCTGCAGGTCCGTGTTTCAGATATAAAAATTGTTTGTTATGAGCATAGGCATGAATTTTGCGCAGATATTCATGTCTTGATCACCTGACTTTGTTGGCGAATTGAAGTATTACTATATTTTCCAGTTATATATCATATTTGTTCGAGATTGTAAACTCCAATTTTCATTATTCGCAGAACAGTGATAAGATGTATTAAACTTTATTAAACAGTAATTGAGAAATCATTATTATAGGTAATCCATCTCAACCGCTGCCTCGTCGACACTTAGGTGAACCATTTGATCAACGTTTAAAAATACGGTGGAACAATTTTGTTACAACAATTGAAAGTCGTTCAATAATAGCATGTGGTTATCCGGATTACAGCTTCCGTGTTATCGATACAGACACTGGTATGGCATGCTAGCGACATTTTATTGAATTATTAATATTTTTTATTTTATTCAAATTTTCAGGAATCTGTTGTAAATCATATCAGATCGAATCCAGTCATATTTCTTGCAATTCTATTTTTTGTTTTGAAATCTAGAGCTTTATGGATCTTTATATCATCATTTGAAATGTTAATTTGAATGTGAAGCCCAAAATATTCTAGCAAAAGTGAGGCAAGTAATTTACGGGCATTGTGATGTGGTTACATGTCTCGCACGTTCTGAATCCAATTTATTCGCCGATTGTTATATTGCCTCGGGTAGTCGGGATTGTACGGTGGTACTATGGCATTGGAATGCGCAAACACAATCAGTTGCTGGGGAATACAATGTTGTAGGTGGGTATTGCTATATTTTTGGGTTTTTAAATAAAATTGAATTTTGTTTTAAATCCACTTTGTTTATGTATGAAGAACCAGAACTGCAAGATATTCTCAGAGAGATTTTTTACAATGAAGGATGAATAATTAGGTTATGGAGCACGTGATCATCAAAAAGTGTAATTCAGAAATTAAAAACAAAGCTGCTGAACTAAGCTTTCTTTTATTCAGCAACATCCATAAATTACGAACTGATTTATACATTGCTTGTTTTCGGAACTTAATTTTGATTAATGGTTGATTCAATTTAAAGGAGAACCAGCGGCACCTCGTGCAATACTAACCGGTCATGAAACCATCGTCACGATGATTTGTGTATCAGCTGAACATGGCATTGTCATTTCTGCATCTCAAGGTAAGTGTGCCATCATATTTTTTTTCTTTTTTAAGGTATTCAATAATTTAAAAGGGTGAAATATTCATTATCCAAGGTCATGAAACTATGTTTATAAATGTGAACTTATAAGCACTATTTATAGATGGAACTGTTCTTATCCATACTACAATGGGTGATTTATTAAGACGATTGGAATCCGAAAATTCACATAATTTTGCGGATAAAGAAGTGAATTTGTTATTAGTGTCAAGAGAGTGTATATTGTTGGTGCTGTATGGATGTGACAGTTTAGTTACTTTTACTACAAGTGGACGAGAATTGAGTTGTCTGAGGTATTTCCAGTGCAATATTTTATCTTTTCAATGAATAAGAAGAATGATTTTACAGTAGTTTATTCACTATTTACGTAAACAAATTGTTGTGAATTGCAAATGGTATTTGTAATTCTGCTAGTATTATACGATTACAGAATTTGTCAATATTTTAATGAAATTCAATAAGAGTGATACGAATCAAACAAAGTTGATGAAGAATAAAATTAATTTTCTACTTAATATCATTGCATTATTTTATAGAATTCCCGAAAGAATTTTATGTGGAACACTGTCACGTGATGGAGAATACGTTGTTGTTGGAACAAAAGATGGTCATGTTGCTGTCTTACGACTTTTTCCTATGCAGCTATTGTATACATTCCAGGTTACTAATCATCTGTAGAATTTAATGTAAAATAGTTGGCACATTTATTGCGAACAAGATTCATCGCTTCATTTTTTTTTTTTTTTTTTGTGACTTAAAATCTTAATTTTAGCAAACAGACAGCGCAGTTCGAAGTATAACTCTGTCTTCAAATCAGCGATTTGTATTGGCAGGACTCGATTCTGGTGCTATTATTGTTTTTAACATCGATTTCAATAAGTGGCATTACGAGTATCGCCACCGTTATTCAGTACGATAATTGGAGGAAGATAGTGATTTTCATCATCTCATTGATTTTTTTTTTTATCTCCATACCAGTTTGTCCATATATTCATCGATATTTCGTTGCACGATATTTTCAATAGGTTTCCGTTAAATTAATTTTATCTTTGCAAGGGAAATAAATTATTAGTTAATTATTTTATCATTGATATGTAACCAATTATTTTTTCAAGTTGATATCGTGATATGTTGTTAAAAAGTTGTGATTTGCTTTTGGTTTCGTTTATTTAGTAATTCTTTCATTCACATTTGTGATTGACGACCTAGATCGAATGAGGTTGTGGATATATGCATGCATGTACGGATGAATAGACTAGATAGTTTTGCTGTTTTCTTTTTCCATTATATAAATAGAGCATTTCAAAAGCTATCAGTTACATTAACAGAATAAGAATTCCATTAATTAAATTCCAAGCATATTTGGGAATTTAATTTGGCTTCGTGATGATATGTAAAGTCTAAAAGTGTTCAGAAGCAGCATTGCTGCACTTTGTATATCTTGATTGATTGGATTATAGGTTACCATAAGTTGATATGTTATTTGTTTTGGATATGTGATAATCGTTTTTTTTATTGTTTTAGAAATATCTTTGCTCATCGCTGTGATTAATAAATCACTGATTTAGTTATAAAACGCAATCGCGATAGGAAAGAATGCTTTCGTATTTCAACATATTGAGAATGATTAAATAATGTTAATAAAATGATTGACGGTATATAATTGCCCGATAGCTAGGTGAGATCAGGGATTGTTTGATTGCTGAGTTACATTTACTGCGAAAGAGAGAAACGCGCATTTGTGCTTGATGTTGTTTTTGTGTCCAGTTTGTTAGCAATTGTTTACTAATCTTGTTAGTCATTCTAATTATTCCGATTTTTGATAGTTTGATAGACTTTGAATTATAGTTTTTTTTAGAATCAACTATCCGCCAGAATCACTAGAAAGGAATTTTTCTCTTTCTTTTCCTTCCCTATACTTCTTGTAAGCTAGAGGTATAAGGTTCTTTCTAAACATATTTATTAGCTTTAGCAACTTAGCAACTTCGATATGAGAAGTGATAATTGTGGCTACTACAAAAGTTACCAGACCAGTGTGGAGAGATCGTATTTGTACGTGGCATTCACTAACAAACCGGAAATGTGACAAGCTAATCGATGTATTCAATTCCATTGCTGCAAATACACTACAGAACATATTTATCAAGAAAATAATCGAAATGTGATGTCGTAATGCATGTTGTAACATATATGGAACTTAATGTACTAAATCAGTGCTTCCATGCACAAAGGAAGACTGCTAAATTTCATTTATAAAAAAAAAGAGAAATCGAAATGGTTAGATATTCCAAATGTCACCACAACTTACAATTTAAACTACTTATAAATAACGTTGCCGAGATCAACCATAATGCAAAATTGATAAATGCTCAATAAACTACTGAATAAGAAAAAGTTCTAACGTAAAAAGTTATTAAAACATAATGAAATTCTATTTACAACCTTTACACGATGTCGATTCATGGACCATATTATATGCGATATTTCAGGTATTAGCAAATATCATAATTACAAGATTATTTTATGATTACCAAAAAACCATAGAACTAGCAATAAAGATTTAACTAACAGAAAGTGTTTACAATTTATGAAAAGTCAAAATAAGAAAACGATTTACAAGTGAATATTCAAAAGAAAGAATGGATGACCAAGTATTTCCGAACAATGTACAAGCAAAGAAAGTTGTTACTCAGGAATAGAGTAGAAATAGCTACCTTAAAACAAGATATTTCCATTTTTTTTCATTAAAGGTAGCGACTTTTCAGGAAATGAGGAAGAGCTACCGTAAATCAATTGCGGAATATAGTACTTATAACGAAAAAAAATCTTGAATTTCGAAATAACAATCCAATTTGAAAACGAACCCGCATTTAAATAAAAAGATGCTTTCAAAAAGTTGAGATTTTAGAAAGTAAATCTAAACTCTTTGCTATTTGGAAGCATTAAAGTGACCGATTTGAGTGAGATCCATACTAGACGAGCTTTAAAGGGTTGATGCGTACCGCTAGGAGAGAGTACTGGAAAGATTCCAGGTGCTGATTGTGACTTGATACATTTCAACTGACTTTGACCCATACCCTGGTAAATATGAAAATTATTTACATTCTAGGTAATTGGAAAAAAACAAAAAATATATAATTCATCTAAGTGTTTCGATTAATATTTGCTCAAAACACTTCAGAACAAAGAAATTTAAAATGTTTTTAATCTATGTCTAAAAACAAATAATGAAATGCCATCTAAATTGAATTTTGTGAGAGATGGAACTATATTGTAATTGTATATAAAAAAAACGCTGACTAGGAATGTTTGTGACGTTTGCCAAAATGATAATTTAGCTTCCTCTGCTCCATAAGTTGCTAAAAATTTGCCATCTTCTGAGAATGCTACTGCTGTAACTGCACCCTTGTGAGCCTGCAGCGTCTAAAACTTATATTTATAAGTACTTTTCTGAGGTATAAGTATCATATCAAAGGCATATTAAAAACATTCTTTCCGTACATCCCATATTAAATATAATCCATCTCAACTCATTTTTTGAAAATTTCTAAATTTTTTTCTGACTATAAATTTTATCAAAGTATGAATAAGATAGTGATAAATGTCAGTAGAATTCCGAGTATCATAAGCAAGAAAAAAAGGCAATACCTGTGATTTGGCAGCTCTTAGCTCATGAACGATTACTGTGCCATTTCGTCCACCAAATGCAATGCGACGGGTATTAGGACAATAAGCAACCATATAGAACCGAAAAAAAGAGAAAATCATTCCTTGTTCATAAGCAAAATTTTTTATATATTTAATGCAATCCAAAAAAAACTTTACAAATTTGCAAAATATTAGAAAGAACTTTGAGGAAATAAAAAAATATAATCAGGAAGACACTTACCTCGTTATTGGTGGGAAAATTTCTGACAGTGATTTATGCTTAAGCAAAGATGCATCTAAGCAATGGACAAGTATATCACCCACCTGAAATCATTACTTATAAGTAGAAAAATTCAATCGAAAAGTTTCGGTAGAAATTAAAAATTTACCGGGATCATCAAATCAGTGACATTCGTATATTCTTTTTCTGAGAGTAACTCCATGATACGAAGCACCTCCGTTCGACATTTTAGTAGTGGGCTATTGGTCGAATGTTGAATTGTTTGATGCTGTGCAACACTATTGTAGCGAGCTACCTGAAAAAATACAACATGAAAATAATAAAAATAAGAAAACAGAAGTGACAGTAATCTTTCATTAATTTAAAGAGTTTATTTTTTAATTAATTCAATTAAATAAAACGGATAACCGAATGTTTTGTAAATAATATTATAATTTAATATTAATAATCATAAAACTTAGGAAATTTTTCGGATCAGTGACACAACTAACTTCTTTACTTAATGCCGTGATTACTGCAGGTGGACGTGATGTAGCAATTAAACTTAATGCACGACGTGCTGTATGACAAAAATCCATTGATGGAGTTAAAATAACTGATGTTGTATCTCTGCAAATCTGCTTAAATTAAACTTCTAAACACAGCAGTTCTCAATTTTATTTTCTTATGTATAAGTGATAAGCAAGGAAATGTTAATATATAGTATTGACAGATTAATTACAAAAAACTACGTAGATTGTTTATCGGTATTAGTAGCCAATTCCAAAAGCACCAGCAACAGTTTAGTGATATCCAGATGAGGCTGCCAAACACTGAAGCCTCGTCCGATCAAATCTACTGCAGCACGACGAAGAGGTGAATGAAACGGTAATAATGTTGTTGGTGGAGCAATAAGTAATTCTTGAAGAGACTGCGCAATAGCTCGTGAAATGTCCAGCTATAAATTAATCCGAAAATCAAATCGTCTTCGACTGCTATCAATCTTATCAATACCAGTAATATTCTAATTATTACGCTTAATAATTATGACGAATATCTTAAAATAAGATCATCCTAAACAACTTGCCTTGCTCATTTCATCTGGAAATTCGGCACCAATTACTCCAAGCAATATTAATGATGTTACTTGATTTCGTCGAATCTGATGTACACCAGCCTCTTTCGATAACCTGATATCCACTGAAAATGATGAAATTGAATTTGGTTTATATGTTGGTTAGTCAAAAGTAATTAATAGCTACCAACAAATAAGAAAAGAACTGAAAATTTTAACCAAAAAAAAAGAAAAACAGAGAATCAGAGAATCAAGAGGGAATAAAAAAAACGGAGAATCAATAGGAAATAATGATTTGTTAAAATGAACTTTGGCAGCTTATTTAAATGGAGATTTAATACTTTTCATTTAGATTAACCTCACCATTGATAGTTGGATCTGGAAGTACTTTTTCGCCTTTACGATGAGGAATTGGAGGTGGCTGAGAAGCATTAGTTGTTCCAACAGCTGTATTCATAGATGCTACCAAAGCACGATTACCAAAAATTGAGAGAGTAGGATCCAAAAGGGTTGGAAGAAATATGGACCATGATTCCACTAAACGTTTTCGACCATTGACAGTAAGACGTGTTAATTCTCTAGTTAATAATGCCTGAGCCGCCATTCTCACTTCTAGACATCGATCTTGCCACCTGAATTCCAGCATACTGAGTCAAACTTATGAAAGCATTGTTTACAATTATTTTCATCTTTATATAATCTTTCTAACAGGATTTCAAATGTATCTTAAACAAGAAATTTGAACGTAGAAAAATTTAAGAAATAAACACTAAAAGAAAACAAAAATGCCTTTTTGCAAGTAATTCTATCCTTGGTGGGCAATAAATATTCTTAGGTTTGATTAGATCGGGCAACAAACAACAGTGCAGTGCAGCAATTAGCGACCAGCCTTGCTTCAATTGCATTTCATTCTCTTGAGATCCAGCAAGTGAAGCACGTGAAGAGTTTCTGGAAAATAATAGAGATGAAAATTGATACTCAAGAAAAAACAGCAAATTTTTCTACATTAGTTTTATAAAAAAAATTCTAAATAATATCAATTATTTTGGTTTCATATTATGCAATATTAATGAATTATCATTCCCTAAAAAATGCTTTTATTCATAATAAGTAAGAATAGTTGTTGTGACCTCGTAAGAATACTTCTTTTAGTGATATCGAAAGAAGCACCATGCAACGACATTAAAGTATTCGCGAGAGCAATAACTGCCAACAGATGTGCTGTTGTCAAGGAACTGCCAATGGTCCATCGTACAGAAGTTGCAAAGTTATCGAACGAAGTAGCATTACTGAATTTCCCTGTAGGCATATATATCACTAGAAATCCTGAAACAAAGTAATTTGTTAGAAAAATGATAAACACATGATTACATATCCAATTCCAAAGAAAAAAAAAAGAACAGGCAAACATAGCAAACGAAGTTTGGGAAGTGAAATATTTTTTCATTACCTCCTAACGACCATTTGCAGGCATGAAAAATAGCATTTTGTAAACATCTAATAAAGTGTTTGCTTTTCGTTATGTAATATAATCAAAAGATTATATTAATTTGGAACTATAATTAAATAGCAAAAACCTTGTCGCGACTCAACACCAAAGCTTAATGGTATCGATGGTTTCACGAGGCGTAATTTTTTCAAGCAAACGTCATCCAAATCAGTATCAAGAACCCATGCATACAATAAACTCATACAAAGCTTCGCAACATCCAGATAAAGATTGGATCCCGTATGCCATGCAATTTTTGATGCACGAGAATCAGTTTGTTGTTTACCCATCAGTATTGTTGATAACGATTTGTTTTCCATATTCTCACCCGATGAGAGTTCATTTTCGAGCATTAAAAGGCCTGCTGAAATTATATTTATTTGTAATCCAAACATACCGATAAGGATCGGTGACTTAATAAATGATGACAAAATTCGTAAATAAAATTAATGGAAATTAAAAAAATACCAATCAGAGAATCAATGTTGAAAAATACTAGATGTGGTGAACTAGGAGTCTTAGTCATAGCCTGAATATTCATTGGAGGTGGCAACTCGAGAGCTTTTTCCTCTGTTTTTTCAACTTTTTCATCCCGGTTGCCAATTGCAATTTGTTTCATCTGAAATTCTTAGATCAAATAAAAATTTAAAATATTCTTGTTGAAATGTACAAAAACATCAGAAGTTCCTATACCAAATTTTCATAAATATAACTTTTTAGATATAATAAATGTAAATAGTAAAATACAAGATTATAAATCATCAATAGCTTTTAAAATTCCCATTTATTTGATACATATTAATGAATACAGGGGAAGTCAAACATAGAAGTTGTAAGAAAAAATACCACAAATATATTTTTGTTTCTCAAAGCACGAAGCATTTGAACGGCTTGTGAAGCTCCAGCTTCATCGTCTATCTCGGCCACACCAACCTGTTCAGTGCACGCCGCTAGAACTTCCTCTGACATTTGCCCACTTACAATTCTTTCCAAACTTGCTGAAAGATAATGAATATTTGCTTAATCTTGCAACAATATTTAATTGACAAATATTAAAGTGACTAACATATTATTTAGGGAAAGAAATCATTGTATTTTATTTTTCTTAAGCTTGTTATTATAAACATATGCAAGCCAAAAATTCATACTTAAAAGAAATTCAAGTCTTAATCAATATAATCATAAAGAAATTCAAGTCTTAATCAATATAATCATTTTCGATGAGCTTTTACATTCCCTTCCTGTAAAGAAAAACATTTTCTGTAATAAAACATATGAAACATAAACTGTCAAGAGTGGAATGAATGTTACAGACAACTTGAATTGATAAATAGCGATATTCTAGTTTAATCGTAAATGAGAAAAATATACCAGTATCCCATTTGCCATACATAAACAGTTTCATCCTCGCATTTCAATAGCATGAAGTTATCCAGTGGTCGCCTTTTACATCCACAATTGGAAATAATTGCCGGCTTGCCAATAACAGACACTTATTTTCTTTCAAAGATAAAAGCGCGGCTGAACTATCACCGGCTATTGAACAAATCGTATGGAGAATTCTCGGCTAAAATGATGTTTTTGTATATTTAAAATGATGATTTCGAAACATTTGAATGTTACACTGCAGAAAATCATGAAAAACGCCTCGGCAACGTACATTGCATGTTTCCGGAGGAATAAGCATACGTAAGATTGGACCACCTTGGACACAAAACCGGTGCAATTTTGAACCGGTATTCAAATTCCATGTTATAACAGAAAAGTCGCTAGATCCAGAAATCAATATCTGCTGGTCATATCTCGGATGTTCTTCGTGTGGATATAAGAAGCATGTTACGGCAGCAACGTGACCATTTAGATGTCGACAACTAAGCTCTATAACGTAATTTTACTGTATTAGTAAGTAATGACGAATTTCTTGAAAATATCTAAATTAAAAAATCATTTTATTCAATGACAACAGCAAATGCAACCTTCACTAGTAGTTAACAACTGTTTTGCAATGGCGTCGCAACCGTACATAAGGATTATAGCTCCGTCGCCACGTCCAACAAGGAGACGTCCTTGGCTACTAATATAATGAGTAGCTGTAATCTCGTAGTCATCCTAAACTATATAATATATAATTAATCATTGATAAATAATTATTTCCAAAATTAGCAATAATTTACAGCTCTAACATACTTCACTATCATATATGGATGGAGGCGAGTTTTTCAAACTATTCCACTGACATTTCATGTTTGTTTCCAGTTTGGGTTGCTTGTATATCACTTTATTTTTTGATTGTGTCGGTAAAATCTCATTAATTTCCCATAAAACTATATTACTTTCCGTATCAGCTCGGCAGATCAAATGAGGAGTTGACATACAAAATATCATACGAGCCAACCGCTGAAAATGAAAATCATATAAATTAGATATATATCGGTAAAACTTCATCACTTCCCGTATCAGCCTAGCAAATCAAATCAGGAGCTGATAAAAAAGTGGTATTATAAGAAGTCAGCTCAGTAACAGAAGAAAGTTTAAGTGAAATTCGTAGCATCTCCAGATCGAAAATTTATATTCCGTGACATATTTTTGATTGTTTGGAAAAAGATCATCAACCAGATTATTAGCTGATTTATTTTGCAAAACCATCAGCAGTAATGGATCGTTATGTCCTTCTATTTCTTTCTTTGAGCCGTTACCATAAGACAACCTAAATCAAAAAAACATGATTCTAACAGCTTCCAAAAATTCAAGTAAACAATCCAGTACTGCTAAGTTTCACAAATGATCTTATAATATTTATACTTCTTTATTAATATAAAACTTACGAATGAGTAAACTGATAAATATATATACAACCATCTGCACAAGCTATTGCGGATCGCTCACCAGATAATAATTTCCCGTCAGAGATTTGCTCTTCACAAAAATGAACTACTAGACGATTAAAATCAGCCAGTTCAAATATCTGGAAAATGACTGAGTACGACAAAAAAAAAAGAATGATTTCTGAGAATGGAGAGCCGAAATAATGGAATAATGTTATATAAATGATTAATTCTTATTTTTGATAATATAATCTTCCCAATTGCTCATTTTATTGATGATATCTCTAATTATACTCTATTATTATAATTATTTTTCTCATTTTAAATTTAATATTATAAGGACACACCTGCCATGAAACATAATTAATAATCAAAAATATGGAAGGTGAAGAAGGATGCCAAGACATGGAACAAACTTCATTTATCTCCACATTTTTTGATTCTGTTTCATAAATGGGTGATTCCTGCAATTTCCTATTTTATTTATTAAACGCACTTTTTAGCGAAGAGACTATTAAAAAATGAATTTTCAAGTCAGATAAACACAAACTCAAGCTTTGATTACAAAGACGTAATGATTTATAAAATACCATCTAAATTTACATTGATTTTAAGAAAAAATATTGGATTGGAAGGTAACAAAAAACCAACTTTTTTCTAAGTCAAACAATATCCAACTCTTAATCATGCCAGATGTCGTTATGCCTAATAGTGCATCTAAAATAATATAAATGAAATAGGGGAAGGATTACTAGATTATTTATTGAATTTACGAATGAAGCTACTGTAAAGAACAGTATGTTCTTTACATTCAACAATATAACAACTTGTTTCCTGTCATTTAATTGCTTAATCGTGGGAAAAATTATGGACCACATAAAGAACGAACTAGTGCACAACACAAAATAAGGCACATATCTTCTGTCTATACATATTATCTAATTCATTTGAAAACAGATATCACTAGTTTTCTTCTGGTACTAATTTAACAATCATTTTATGTTAAAATGATGAAATTCTCTTATTCAATTGTTTAAGCAAATACATTCACTTAGTTGTTCATAGGAATAACTAAAACTTAAAATAAAAACGTAGCTATCATACAAAACAGCACCACCTACTATTAATAATTCTTTAAATAAACAAGAGTGCTGAATCAGAATTAAAAATTGGTAGCTCAAAGAACATGATACATTAATTACTGCACGTCGAATTATCAAATCTGAACCAGAGAAAATCCTGAAAACTGGGATAATTTTCAATAAGTAAAGTGACATATTCTGAAACATTCATACCTTGTCTGGTTGGATTACTGATGATAGTAAATGCAGTTATCCAATCTGGCTCTACTCGTGAACTCAGAGTGAAAAGTATATTCATATCCTGTGGATCAATCACCATCACTTCTGCGTAATCTCCTATACAATACAATCCACATAAACTAACAGAACCACTCATACGCTGAAATATTCACATATATAGCATTTAAAAAAAATTATCTAATTTGTAACATAAAAGAACAGGAATAAATAGAAGTAGCACATAACACATTTAGTACAAAAATTTTCAGATAAAAGAAAGCTAAATATGAAATGATTGTTTTAGATAATGAATAGATGAAAAATATGATGATAGCTTTAAAAGTCTTCTGGAAGAAATATTGTGAGATAAAGTTTAACTTACGTGAGGGACAATTTGTCGATGTATGTGAGTCATGAAGGTATTATCAACGTTACGCCCATCTGCGCTATCCCACAATGTCAATTGCCCATCTGCGGAAGCACTCACGAATCTTCTGAAATTAATTAGCGAATATATTCTAGAAAAAAATTAAATTAACAATGTCTATGTTAAATCGTCGAATAAAAATAATTGTAACTTGAATCAACATATGATTTTAAGAGATAAAGAATTTATTCATTTTTCAACGTAGTCTTACGTTAAATTTCGTGCAGTATCAGTTGCTGATAAAGCTGTAATCGGAGCTTCATGTCCAAGCAACATCATTTTGGCCTGTAAATTCCCATCACATTTTTCCCATAATATTAATGTACCATTATCATCGCCTGAAATGTGTAATGCTACTTTATATTTCATGAATTTAACAAAACGATTATTTGAAGCTTGATGAATTCCAGATGGACGGTCTATCTTGATCTTTATAATTTTTATAAACTATTTTTATGGCATTATCGAATTTTTCTGCTACATTTTACCTGTGATGATAACTGCACCATTATTAAAGCATTGTAAACAATTAATCCGATGATTCGGTGGCTTTCTACCCCAAAGAGCAACTGCAATTGACAAACCTGACTGTGATGTTACCGTCATGGTTCTGAAATAGAATTATTTATTACATTTTAATTTGTATACTTCTATATACTTAGAGCTACGATATACATAAATAATGCTATAATATAGAATATACACATATAAGCTATTAACTATTCATGACGAATTTACATATAACACATATATCAATATATATATATATACATATATATATATATGTATATATATATATAACGTAAGTTACGTAAATTACGTAATTTATATATATATATACGTATATATATATATACGTAATTTATATATATATACGTAAGTTAATATATATATATATGTATATATATATATATATGCTGATGCGTAATTTACGTTTTCCGGTTACGCAATTAGATATCATTTCGACCCAAATATTTTTCCCAGCCACGCTTTATAATAATTCAGTAATGCTCTTTCAAATAGCATGACTCGTTGCATGTAGCAATTATGCGACTTATCGACATCGACGTGAACGTTGAGGCTTTTTCAAGAGGTTTACGTAAATGAAAAGCGTTGCAAAAGAGTAAAAGTATTGAGAAGATAATGTGGTAGAAGGAACATAAATGATTAGATTTTTGTACATATATACTTTGGATGTGAAGAAGATTAGAAAAAAGTGCGTGCATTAAGAAGTGAGAGTTTAAAAGATTGAGAAAAGTGTGAAATAGTATAGTTATAACAACTTTTGATAGTAGAGAGAGAAAGCGCTCCAACAAATATGTGCAGAAATTTTTTTAACCGTAAATTGGGCGAGTGATTTGTTCAGAGAGTAATTTGATTGCCAGGTGTAATATAAGTACCTTTTGTTAACTGAATTGTAAAGCGATAAACTTTCCCAACGGGAATTGGCAGATTTGGACAGAGCCTCATAACGGATGCGATAATTTAGAAAAGATCGTCTCAGTAAATTGCCAATTGTTCCAAGTTGACTTTTCCGATTTCGGTTTTGTAATTTCTAAGAATTTCATTTTACAAACTTGATTTAAATTGATTCGTTTTTTTTTTTCCTTTTTTTTGCAGAATTGGAAGCATAACAATGGAAGTTCAACAGGAATTATCCAATGAGAAGCAAGCTATCCCAATTGCTGATTTAAGTGTCGACCAACTTACGTATTTTCAGCGACAACTTGATCAAGAAATTGCTTTTTTCACTGAATCTTTAAAGGTTGCTAATTCAATATTTTGCTTTATTTCACTAGTAAACTTAAGAACATTTCACGCTTGCATATCCCATGCATTATAATTTATTATATTAATGCACTCTTCTCACTGGATGCAGAGGTAGTTTAATAATCATGTTAAGAAGAAAAAAATCATCCTATTTAAAGCAACAAAGGTGAGCAAAGCAACATATATCTGATGATAACCTCTTTACCTCTAATAATAAGTCAAATTGGTAAAATTTATTAATGATCGATATTTACTCGTAAATTGTAAAAAAATTGCTGCTATTTACCAGAAATGCTAATATGTTTGTGATAATTTTAGGAGCTAAAAGTTTTCGAATCGAAATTTATCGCAAGCGAAGAATCAGTGTTGAATGTAGCCAAAATTCCCAGTGATGGAGAAATTTTGGTGCCTCTAACAGAATCGGCAAGTTTTTTTTTCCTGTTGTAATTTTGAAAATCTTCTGATGTATATTAAAACACATATTTCAGTGTTCTCCAATATAATTTCGAGCAAATATACAAATATTAAGCAAGATAGATTTATTTATTCCAAATATATTGTTTTTTCTTTCTTTTCTCTTTTTTTTCTTCTTTTTGAAATATGTACAGGATACTTTGAATTTTTCAGATGTATATTCCTGCAAAATTATCTGACCCAAACAATCATTTGATTGAAATCGGTACGGGATATTTTGTAGAAATGAGCACTGAAAAAGCGGCGGATTACTTTAGGCGGAAGCAGATTTTTTTGAAAAAACAGGTAAACTTCTGTTAAGTGAATTATCTTTCGTTTTTTTTAATTATTCGAAATAAACCATTCCTTCAAACCACTCAAAACACTAAATACCCAAAAATGAAAAGGAAGAGAACCAGACTTCAACATTAAAAACGAAAATTGCAATTTTCAATTATCAAAAAGCAAAAAATAATAACCGCATACTGTAATAAAATAGTTTTCGTTTCGTACACTACGAAAACTTGACAATATTGAAAAAATGCATGAAATATTTCTCATAAATGCTCGGAAATCTGAATTTTCTCTTTTCAGCACAGTCCGAGATTTCCATTTTTTTTTTTTTTTCATTATTTAGAACTGTGCTAGTTGAAACGATATTTATTCAACAGAGCTGCATGATTTTTTATTATAATTTTAGATGGAAGTAATAGAAGAAGCATTACCCGAGAAATATCGAGCTAGAAATACCATTGTTGATAATTTGCAAAAGAAAATAAATGCATATTGTTCTCAGGTTCAGGTGAATAATACGAATGTTAAAAAGTAAAACGATCTCCTACTTTTATGTCATGTATGTACATAGTGACACCAACCAAATCTTTAGTCATTGATGCAATTGACATAAGTTGTTCTTCTTTCTTTATAAAATTCAAATATAATTTGTTTATATTCGTCCGCATTTTTTGTCATGCTTTGTAGTTAAATAAACATAAATCACCATCCTATTGTCTTATTGTGTGTTGTTTCAAATGCAATGTGTCAAAATATTTTTTTTTCAAAGACGGATATTGTGTAGATTCTAGTCATTAGCAACATCAATGCTTTGCTACTAGTTATGTAAAAATGGATATTCTATTCTTAGTATCTCCGATTTATTTGCTATTAATGCGAAAAATAAATAATAAAAATAAAAGCTTTAGATATATTATTTAGTAGAGAGCAGGCGTATTTTGAATGCGGGTTGAACCGCTTTCGAATTGTGAGAGGGCGTTCTTTCTCAACTCATTTAAACAGAATGTGGTAAGTGTTAGAAATTACTAATAATGATTCAGTAGTTATTATCAAAGGTCAGTATTTTCATCTGCATGGGAAATCCGTGTATCGACAAATTAGAATGTATTTAATGACGTAAAATAAGTAAATGTATATAGAGGAGGAACTTTCACAGCACTATGAGAATTTAAGGAATTTTTGTTTATTCGGTAGAATATGTAACGATTTTTTAATCCATATGTATTTTTATAGCGAATCGATGGACGCAAATGTGATGAATTTCGAGAGGTAAAAGTTATCATAGGTTCAGAGCTTGGTAGTTGTCTTGCTATGCTTGGAGAAACGAAGTAAGTTCATTATCTGAATGTAATGAAGGTTATGGTTCATTCATTATTTGAATATATTAAAAATCATTTATTTCTAAATAAGGTTGGAAGTTAAAGAGAGGGTAGAGATTACTTTTGAATTTGAGAAATTTTTTCTAAAATTCTATGCTGTAATATGTTGTAGCAGTAGTTTTATTAATAAATTTATCAATATTTTCCAGAGTTTTGGCACAAGTGAGCTGTTCACTTGTGGAACCTTCTACTACTAGAGGTAATATGGGTACGGTTGAAGTACAAGTGAATATGTCACCCATGGCTTCCCCTGATTATGAAGATGGTCGTCTTGGTCCAAAAGGTCTTGAACTAATGCGAATCCTTGAATTGTTATACCGTAATTGTGGTGTTATTGATCTCGAATCACTGTGCTTAAGAACATTTAAGCAGGTGCTTAGTTTTTTTTCAGTTACTTTTTCATAGATATGGGAATAATGAGGCAGAGCAATGAATACTTCTGCAAAAACATTTCTATAGTGCATTTTTCTGGAAACATGTCCTTTTTAGGTCTGGCAAATACGTATTGATATTCATGTATTGGCTTCAGATGGGTCATTAGTGGATTGTGCATGCATTGCATCCTTAACTGCCCTTGCTCATTTTCGAAGACCCGATGTATCTGTGCTTCCTGATTCCATCATCATTGTAAGCATTTTTTTTTAGTACATAGTGACTGGTCTTTTTTTCAAAAACCTTGCCAATCAATTTTGTGAAGGAATGCATGGCTATAGGTATGAGAAATTGCTAACTGTTATATTTGTTCCTTAAAATATGACGCAGAAATAATAGAAAAGATCCGTCTAGTATTTTCAGCATGGTAACGATGAGAAAATACCCATATCCCTCAATATTTATCATATGCCGATTTGTGTAACATTTGGGATTACTTCAGATGGGTAAGTTTATGGGTAGAAAATGTGACATCTTTGGCTGTGAAAATTATGGTAACTTTATTGTTGCATGATTTTTCAATCCATTCACTTTTTACTTTTTTACTGATTTCTCTTATTCTAATAATTTATTTTAGCCAAAATATAATCGACCCGACTGACAAAGAAGAACAATGTCTAAGAGGATCGCTCATTGTAGCTACCAATAAAAGGCATGAAATCTGCGCACTGCATCAGTCAGGGAATTTTTTGCTCAGCGAACAACTGGTGAGTCAAGAAGAGAACAAAAAATTTTCGAACTTATTAAAAACATTATTCGTTCGCAGATATCTTGCTTCATCATAGTGGTATTAATTTTACTAATGAAGATTTCAGTTAAAGAGCATAGATTTAAATAGATGTATAAAAAGTTATAGATTGTGCAGTGTGTTGATCGAGCAATACAAAGAGCTATTGATGTATCAGAATTGATATATTCAGTCATCGCAGATGATAATTTAAAAAGGTCTCTTCCATATTCTGTGATATTCTTGATTGATAGTCAGACTTCGATATATTTCTAACTTAGAAGCATTTTAGATCGAATCGACAACAAGTAAATGGATTTAGCGAACTTATAAGCTTAAATGTGCTTACATCTCATCAGTGCGAACCTAATGAACTTATTGCTCCTGCAATAAAAATTGATATCTTAGAGAATATTCCTAACATAGTTGAAGATATCACAGTCGGTGTAAGTTGTGATCCATCATTAATTAGAAAGCAAAACATTTTCAAAATACCCGTAAAATAAATAAAAAACTTATATATAAAGAATCAGAAGATTACCAAATAAAACCTTAGTATCAGTTCACTGTTGAAATCCACTGATTTCAGGATAATCAGGTGCAAATTGGTAGTAACAATAAAGTGGTAAGACAAGAAAATGACGAAGATGTTAAGCTTATGGAACAAATCCAAAGTATTACCTCCTTAGAAGAATCAAAGGAACAAGAAAATGTAAGATTCGAATTTTTTCATAACAAACTTGATCTATTTACCCACCCTTTTATCTATTTAAGATTAGCTTTTTATTTCAATATTGCTTTGGATCTTTCTTCCTCTTTCATACAGCACAGCAATACAACTGACAATCACAAAGTGTGGTATCTGTTCTTGTCAACTTAATCTCTGAATGTGATCAATCGATCACTTTGAATTATTCTATTGTGACATATATAACAACGGTAATTATGGAAATACAGAAGCAGTACTACTTGGAAACTATGAATTTTGCACGTAATTTTTCGTAATAATGTGGAAGATTATCAAATAAAATCTCATTACCCTTCATAGTATTACTGTAGAGTGTTTCTGACATGTACTATAAATTCATTTTTTCAGAATCCGAGAGATTTGGAAGAAGTGGATGAGCTTTTACAAGGCATTGAAGAAGAATTTGGATTATCCGACTGATTAGTCAGAAGATCATTTCCATTCTCTTTATTGAATGAGAAGCAATTCATATAAGAATGATGAAAATGCAATGTGTAACAATAGAAGTATCACAAAAACATTCACAAATTAAATAAATACTTTGGAGAATACAGAAACAATCTAGCAATATAGTGAATAGCAGAAGGTGAAAGTAACTTCTTGAAAATAATAAGTTCTTCGCTATACCGTGACTTATTATTTTGATGCAAAATTTTAAGTAAATATTTAAAACAAGTTTAATGCACTGGACACTGTAATGTACAATGCAGTAGAAATTTATTGCAGTAAAGAAAATTGATTCCAAAATTCCTAGCGGTTCGTTGCATTCAAATCTCATTATTGATTTTAAATCACGATGTCCACTCTCAGATATGTAAATAAAGAAACATACAATTATCAATTTGTCGGTGATATGATTTCGATTAAGAGGCATTTATACAAAGAACAGCAATCACAAAATTCTAATTCTTCTCAACATTTAGAAACAACTAGGGCAAAGCACCGTAACATTTTCCAAAAAGTAATAAAATATATGCATCATTCTAATTCTTATAAATTAATATGAAATCAGTTAAAAAGAGGAAGAGCTCTTATATTTCACGTACTAGATCGCCATCATCATTTGAATCGAGATGCAAAAGTCTTTTCCGTTCAGCTCGAAAACCTTTCTGATGAAAAGTCACACCGCTTCCATGCCTTAAATAAACTGAGTAAATTTTACCTTCCAGATCAGCTATTTTCTTCATATATTAAAACGAACTGAGCAGCAGATTACAAAGAATACGATTTGAATTATATTAAATCCAAAACAATGCAAACTGTATTGCCCCATGATAATAAAGACCAGAAATTAAAGCAAGAAGCACCATTAAGTATTTTTGTTGCAATAAAGAAAAAATTCAGCCAACATAAACTTAATCGTGATCCTATACTTGATCGGAGGTCTTTTGGTGCGCATATCACTAATACTATTGTTATAAGCCTTACCCGTGCTATGCAGGCTGTGCGATTGTTGTCTTGCCCTAGAACTCACCGGGTACTGTATGCCATCACCGCAACTGAAGTTCAACTAATATCACTATTCATAAAAAACACTATACGGGCTAAGTCATTAGAAATACAAATATTTCAAACTTTTCAAGACTCGATTTACAAAACGATAACATAGGGATACTTACGATGAAAATACAGGTAAGAACCAGAAAAGACATATATCACCAAAAACTTGTCTGAAGTTCCGTCGTATACCAAGATTAAAGCCATTTTTATCAATACCATAAATGAATACTGGAGGACGAAATGATTCTGTAAAGTGAATGTACAAAATCAAATAATTCGATGGCTGACCTTATCAATAGCAGTCCAATCCTATAATGGACTTTCAATGAATGAAACTTTTGCAAATGATCTCTGCGCTAATAATTTATCTCTATTTCAGTGTCTTGGAGCAATCAATGTCTTAGAGTAATTTTCAGTGTATTGGAGCAATCAAAGGCAAGAAGATATAATCAAAAACTGTAAAAAGTGCGTTTAGCCTTGAAAACATATGTGAAGAAGCGTTTGAGTACTGGTAGGAATGAAACCCATAACTGACCAATTGTAGACTGATTTCGGGCAGTCAAATATATGTGATATGAAAAAAGGCAGGTAATAGAAGCCCCGAACATTCCAGCCACAAAAAAGAGAAAAACAATGTGGAAGCGGCCAAAACCAGCGCTCAGTCGCAAAGCATTCTGCAATCCATGAAATCGATATAATTATGAAGAATTATCAGCTGCCATCAGTGTCACTGCCATAATTCTATGTCCACTATTATTCCGACATTTTAAAGACAAAAACTTACTTTCCAGAATGCAATAAAATATTGCAAATCTGTTAGTATACCCCAGAGGCACAAAATGAGGCCATAAAAGAGAAATTGAAGGAAAAATTTGTAATTAAAATAATTGATACACGTATTGACCCACGGGCAGTGATGATCGAATTTCCTGAAAGCATTATCATCACAATTTCTCAGGTATGATAATTACACTAAAAAAATTTGTAACTTACAAAACGCAATGACCACAAACAGAGCAATGATGGCATCTATCAGGTTTGATACAGCTGCACTTATAACAGTACCGTATGCCTGAAATTTTACGCCAATATACAAGAACCGATATAAAAGACAAATTTTAAGCAAATTTTTGAAACATTCCACAAATTCTGTAACATTTAATCTAAAGAAGAAAAATAATTTCTGGTATGCAAAGATTAAGTTGACTGTATATCTCCACATAGCAACATGCATATTTCAGAAAGGAAGCTCATTATGAACTGATTAACGAACCCTTCATATTTGATCCACTGATTTTAATAATACTTATACTCTAGTCATTATATTTAATATATTTTGCTTAATGATTATACATATAATAACTTGATATATGATAAAATGATTTGTTATTGGTATTTTTAAAATGAAAATCAACCCAATCTTGAAACTTGAATTTAAAAAAAAAGAAAGAAAATTACGTAAAACCATACTTCCATCATTATTACGATTGTTCACTGGAATCTGATGTTGCTTTACATAATATTCCAGTAATTCTCGACATTCCGATTCTTCCAAACTACAGAGATCTTGTCGCGTTTGCGAGTCAACATAAAACTGTAAAATAAAATATTTTCGAAAAGAAAAGAAAATATTACAAATTTCTACATATAATAAACAGAACAATGAACAGTTATCTCATATAACCATTATCAAATTCTGGGACTTCGCAACATACACACAAATCCATTACGTAATAAAGTGATATATTACCACTTTGGGTGGTCGGCCAACTGGTCGAAAAATCGTCTCATAATAAGACCATAAAAACATAAACAATAAATATATGAAAGACAAACAAATATAAGTACGTTCGAAATTGTCATCCACCGTAACTAAAGCAATAAAAATATGACGATGTCTGTGATAATTTTCAAAAACAAAAAAAATTTACATATGTCTTTTCTTATCTCCTTCACTTGCCAATTTCCGTTTCAAATCAATTTAGCAAATAATAAAGAAAATTAATTCCACCGAAACTAGTACCTATAAAGAATGATATATCCAGAATGTCGGCAAGATCAAATTAAAATTTTCCTTTTCATTCTGAATCCACATCAATCATTTAATCAAAGATTAAGCAGTAAAATAAACAAAGACCACAGGAAGAGTTAAAATGAATCTGAAGAATAACTTACAGAAACATAATTGTACAACGTATGCAAAATATGCCCAACAAATTAATGTAACGATGAAAACAACCGGTAACCAACGGATGAAGGAAATAATATTGCGTAAACAAACATTACCGAAGCAAAGCATTTCTGCAATCATATTTACATTGGTAAAGAAGAAAACGGATAGGCTCAAGTTGCAACCTTAATAATGACAAATATGAAATATGAAAAAGACCATCAACTCCTTTTCTATTTCTGTTTAATTTATTGCTTTCTCTGTCTCGAAATGACAGTAAAAGTATCGCCCAAAATTGATGACATGCAATGAAAATGATGATGAGAGTACAAGATGTTTCAATCCATCAATTGCATTGCTGATATTTATTGTAAAAAAAGAGCTATATCATCCATGATAGTCTACTTAAATACTAGGAAAAAAATTACTTTCAAATGTTCAAAAATATCAATAACAAAATGAAGTAAAATAAAAAACAACCTTAGCAATTGATCTTTTACTATCGCATTTCTTTTATAGTTCAAATTGTTCGATTATTAAAAAAACTTCTGATCTAAAAAAGAATCAAAATTACAAAACAGAAAGAGCGCTAATGCATCAGTACGGAAAAAAATCTGGAATCAAATTATAATATTTGAAATAAGAAAAACGTTTGAAACAAGAAAAAACGTAAGAATGATCTTATATTAGAAAAGAAATTCTAATATGTAATATACTTTTCTAATACATAATATACTCTAACATAACTTGAAAAACCCACCGTATAGTTATAAAATGAAAAGTTTCGGGAAATCGAAATGAACGAAGTGTGGAAATATCACGGCTACACATGCAATGATGTTATCCCAGTGAATGGATATTGTATTTTTTGGAACATTAAATATGCTTCAGTAAAGTTGCAGTAGTGTCCAAAAAGATTGTCTGTTAAATGTCTCCTTAGCAGTTCAATTCTGTTCAGTTCAATGTTTATTGACTTCATGGAAATATGTCTGTAAAATATTGCTTTAATAATTCAATTCAATTAATTCAATTAATATTAGAATGCGGCAAACTTTACTGAAGCATATTTAATGAATGTTTGTAATTTTGTACAATCGGATGAAATCTCATTAACTGTCTCTCATGAATGAATAAATGAATTGAATCTCATAATACATCTAAGGCAAGGGGAGAAGAAATTTAAAAAAAAAAATAAAAAAATCAAATTGGCTGCTTGCAATCATGAAGTAGACTTCAACAAAATAAATTGAATTTTTATAATATAAAGATCCAGGGGAACAGGAAGATGTCAAAAGCAATTATAAAAAATAAAACTTAAAATAGCTGCTTACAGATAGGAATACGCTTATTTACTTTTGAAATAATGCATGGAATTAAGCTTACCTGATTTCCCATCTTTCTTTAAATGTCATCTCAAAGAATTTGTTATCGTTCATTATATTACCCATTCTCAGCAAACATCTTTTAGTGTAATATGCAAATCAATATATATATTTAAAACATACTATAATCTTTCGAATAATGATGCTGAATATCCACGTACTATAGATAAGAAATTTGACGCATGTTTGAATTCTACAAATTTTATCATTTCTGTATCATTATGAAAATGACCTTCAGCTTCAATTTAACAAATTTATGGAAGGATAAAATATTCTCGAATATATATTATATTCTAATTAGATTGAAAATTGTTTTAATAAGTTGAATAAAAGGAAGTTATTGCACTCTGTAATATCAATATTTTCAGTTATTTTATTAAATCGTTACTTTAAAATTATTTCTATAATTAACTGCTCCAAATATATCGATATTTCTTGTGATTAGGTATCATTAATAATTATATATTGAAAACGAAATTAAGAGTGATATACTTACCTTTCCAACTTACCTTTCCAACTTATCAATATTTTTTCCATAGCGAAACACTTGTACATATTGATATATGTCATCATTAATGTGAGAAGTTATTTGGCAGAATAATGATATGTCAGATATCATGAAATGTGATGATATATATCACGTGTGATAATGTAGTGATAATAATAAATAATAGAAATGAATTTAAAAATATCGGACATTGTTACACATCAGAAAGATTTATACGAAACGATATTGTTATTTTTAAAATATATTTTCCAATATTTCTTCCATTTATTGCCCCTTTTTACAAAATTTCAAAAAAAAAAGTAAAGGATGATAAGATAGAAAGATCAAATAGAATATTTATGATTGGGTGAAGAACGAAATTGAATAGAATACCTGCTGAAAATGAAATTTGTTTGTAGAAAGGCAAAGTTGATATTCATTTCTACTTTCTACTTAACTTAATGATATGCTCATTCACGCTCCTCTCTGTTATCACCAAAATTTCAGAGAATTTGAACAGTCATTTTTATTCTAATGTGATATTATTTCCATAATATTTTATTTATATTCATTTATTTCAATCTTCACAAGCAATGAATTCCTTTCTCAATTCATTATATTCTTTCAAACTGATGAGATTACAATGAATTTCTTTCTCAATTCATTATATTCTTTCAAACTGATAAGATTATGTTGAATCGGAGAATATTATGTTGAAAAAGACTAATAATATTGCAATATTATGAAAATTGGAAGATAGACAGAAATGATAAATTATAATGAATTATTCACTGAAAGTAGCAAAATTAATTAAAAATAAATGGCAAAGAATTAAGTTCATTTTTGTTTTTTAAAAAGCTATATTTTTTTTACAATGATAAATTTAATAAGCATTAGCAAAAAACTTAAATGATTGATATCAGCAGTGTTATGAAATTTTTTAGACAGCTTCGATTATTCTCAAGTAGAATATAAATTAACTGATTTTAAATTGATCTGGTTTATTAATTTTCAAGTTTATATTGTTGGGTTTTAAATATTTTTCAATATCTTTCTGTTAACGAGGTAATTTTGCATGATAGGTTTTTTCCAGTCTTTAAATGATTATCTTATGTATTATTTTTTAAGTTTATATTTTGGTCTCAGTTATCTTTCAACTTTTTGTATTGTCAAATAATATTTATAAAATATTTAGGGAGAAAAATTTGTTATTTTTCTTGCACATAGTTAACACTTTCTATGAAATGAATATGAAATAGCAAAAGATCGAGAAGTACCGAGCAGAGAGGACTGATCAAAATAATAATCTTTGACAAGTTTTTTATCAATAAATGGAGTAAAGCGGATTTGATTTGAGCTTCATGATGTAAATAAATTAGAATTCTGAAAAACTAGATTTGTTTGATTCATTGATGCATTTCTTCGTCTCTCATGCACATTATATTATTGAAAATTGAAATAATTTCTGTTTACGACAGATAAAAATATATCGTCTATTTCATTCCTTCAGAAGGAAATTGAAATAAAAAGAATCACCTCTCGAATTTGAGTTATAAGTTTCCAATTTTAAGTCTCAAATTTGTCTCGCAAATTTGAATTAGAGAAAAAAAAAAAACGCCGAGATAGCCTGCATGTTGAGTTTTGTGCTAACTACCATATATGCTAAAGAAGGGGAAAAAAGGAAAAAAGATCCATTTTTTTCTTCACTTTTTTTTAAATTCAGAATTTAATTATGTAATTAGAGACCTATTATCGTCTTAGCTTGAATTATTTCTCTGCAAAATTTGGCAAATCTAATAAAAATAGTAATAAATTTTTGGTTGCTCGTTTAAAGATTTTTGCTTTCGCTTTAATTAGAGTATGAAATTATAGAAGCAGTCCTAGTCTGTAATACCATTATATTTCAATTTAATCCGTTGTTCATTCAATAAGCTTTGATTAGCTTCTCAGTTCTTTATAATCATATCATTGATAGAATAAAGGGAATTATATCAAACTTTTCCATAAAACTTTATCGAAATATTCTAGACAGCAAAAAACTTTCTTTCTCTCTCTTTCTCTTCTCAGTTCTTATCACTAGCCGAGAAAAAGAGTTTTTTTCTGACTTCTCGACATTACTATTTTTATGATTGAAAAAAGTTTATCAGACATATCTATTTAGCCATCTATAACAGAAGTATCGAAAGCTTCTAAGGAAGCTGTTGCGTTTATATTCATTTGTAGAAAACAAATTCATAAATTTCCGAAACAATTCTGCTTTAAGAACTATTGTAAATTGAAATTTATATTTGGTCATAAAACTTCTTAGCATATTTGAATTGAAATATGATTGTAACTAAAAAACAGAAATTGTAATGTTGCTAATTTAATTTATATATATATATATATATGTAATTTTTTAGTCAAACAAAAGATTTTTTCTGACTTTTCTGATTAGCTTTCTTCACTTTTTCGACAGAAATAATACCATTCCTGAATGCTGCATGTGTTGGTGATGATAATGATAGTGGTGATAAAAATGATAAAAATGATGATGATTGCAGATTTTCGCTTATATTTTAAGATTTGAATAAATAACTTGATTCTGTCTACAAGTGATATATTTAAATTAATAAAAAGAAGGCGCAAGACTTGGCAGTAAAGAAATGAATGTGGTACATATTGGCTTTTCCCTTCTTCTTAACTTGGCCAATGATTATATTTCACACTGCATTCAGCCAAGAGATAGCTAAAAGCTTGCGGTGAAAAAAAAACCGATAAACAGGCAGTTTGGATTGAAATGAGGTATAAATAGTGATGGAAATTGTAGCCAGAACTGCAACCAAGAGAAAAGAGACAAGAAAAGTGAGGCAAACCTAGGTAACTTGTCCTTACTCAACATTATTTTTCTGTTTTTCCATTACGCAACTTTTTGGAGTAAAATGTTTTGTTTGTTGCAATTTTTATTTTCTTTCATCATTTAAGCCATAAAAATTTCGATGAAACAACCAAATTCCAGTCTTGATAATGTACTTAATGATACCAAAAAGTCTTGGCTTATTTTTTCCTTATTTTTCTGAATTTATTTTCTCTTGTCATTGTACTGCTTCTTCACCTCATATGCCTTCCGCATCACATCAACTTTGTTTTCATTAAAACAAATTATCTCTTTATCATATCTCTCTGTCATTCAGAATCCATTCAATTTTATTATTGAATTTACTATTTCCTCTCTTCCAATTTAATTCATTTCAATTCAGCTTAGCTGGCCTAATTCATTTTTCAAGTCAATCAATTCACATTTCGATATTTGCAATTATTTTGTATCAACTCAATTACTCAATAGGAAAATATTCAAAGTTTGGAAAGCATTAAAAAAGAAAAAAACTTGTGGGTTCGTTAAAGAAATGCTATCACAAGTTGATGCTTTCAAAAATGTACATTAATTATTTTCCTTTACAAACAATTATAATGGCAAAGATCGACGATGCAGTCTGGTTATTCAAAACTTTTCACCAACTTTCATCACTTTCTATTTCATTCCATAATTTTTCTTACTGTTATTATGATTATTATTCAAACGATATTCAATTTTTTTTTAACACTGATGACATATCAAGGTGAAGCCATTTGCTAGCATTTTTTGATGCAATATTAAAAGTAATTATTATAATGAATAAAATGCATTATATTCAAATTAGGTTTAAATTAACGAAAAAATTTAATATTTGATGTCATTATTAATTGCTTTTTTTTTGATTATAAATTAATTATGGATTGATAACTTTTATTTTATCGTTTCTACATCAATTATGGATTGATAAATTCCAATATTTATCAAATAATTTAGTGTCATTTATCAATTGTTATTATTGATAGAACAACTAAATTTCTCAGTAAGCATTTTTACCATGGACGAATATTTGACCTTCGAGTTCAATGACTTTCTTTTCACTGAAAATGTTCGAATTGTGCATAATCCTACTGGCCTTAATGACTTTTCTTTTTCAAACATAAATACAATTGAAAAATACTGACGAACTATCCCATCCTTTATCTCTGATAAATTGATAATTATTTTCAGATATTTTTGTACCGTCAATTTCTAATTATTCTGACTATTTTTATTCTAGAAAAGATAAACGATTAATAAGTCATTAATAAGCAGAACTTCAAGCAACCACTTGCATAAATTGTTCATTTGAATGTAAGATTTTGGAGAGAAAAAAAATTTGCAAGAAATTAAATAGAAACAGCGAGAAAGGAAGGAAATAAATTTCTTCTACAATATCAATGTGCACAGAAAAGAAAAATTTTATTTTTTGCTACTGGAAAACTATTTTATAAAAATAAAGATAAAAAAATAAAAATAAAGATAGAAAAATAAAGATATCATTCTAATGAATACATAAAAATAAAGATATATTTATAAAAAAGATATCATTCTTAGTTTTAATTGGAAAAAAAATTATACCTAAAAATTACAAAAAATATGTTAAAAAGTTAATGATCGTCCTTATCATTTAAAATGAATTCATTAGTTTACAAATTTGTTTAACAAAAACGATCAAATATCTTAAAAAACAATGGTTGTTAAGTAGTCGGCAAATCTATCAATATTTTTTTGTTTTTGTATGTTATCTAAAATGTTGTTAAAATTAATTTTTGCTTCATACATTGACCTTCCTTTACTTACTCTTCCGCATTAGATTTCGAAAAGTGGTGCCTTGGTAAAGTTAAGCAATTTAATTATTCTAGTGTGCCTTGGTAGAGTTAAGTAATTTAATTTCAGTTGTAATATGAGCGATTGTTAACCTTGAACATGTTACTTGCTATAAAATGTCTTTTTACAACGTTTTTTGATTTAACAAAATTTTATCACCAAATATTTGATGGGTTTGCTTGAATTTCGGCTTATTCTGATTCTTGCGAACTATAAAAATTCTCAAATTATTGCGTGCTATTTTATGATCTTTTTTAAAAATTTTTCTTAACATTTTCATAAACTCTGGAAGTAAAAGTTCTATATTGAAATTGATTCTCTTTCTATCTTTCAAGAAATTATATCACTCATATCATTTTACCGTAGCATTTTAAGCTAAGGCAAAATTTAATGGATAGCTTAAAGCTTTTTTCAACGAATTGTACATAAGAGTTGTCTTAATGAAAGGAATTATATTTCTGTAAAGACAAGTAGGTAAAGATTTTTTCATTGCACCATAATTCTAAGATGCATCTATTGAGCAAAAAAAAGTATCATTTTTGCAAGGACTTAAGAAAATTTTTTTGTTCACTCAAAACTTTTTTTTGTAACTTTTGACACACATATCATTGTACTTTATTCTATTATATTTTATTCTTTCTTCCAATGTTTATTCTATCTTTAAACATTTAACAGCCAAATTCTTTTAAATTTACGAATTTTCATGGAAAGTTATCCGGAATACGTTAGAATTACGGTGGGGTAATTAATAATAATAATAATAATAATAATAATAATAATAATAATGATAATAATAATAATAATAATAATGATAATAACAATAATAATAACAATAATAATAATAATAATAATAATAATAATAATAATAATAATAATAATAACAATAATAATAATAGCAATAATTACAATTATAACAATAATAATAATAAATAAATAAATAAATTAAACTGCGGAGACTAGAAAAATTTTTTTGACGTTCATTTAAAAAGGATTCATTTAAATTTCTGTAAAAATAGCGTAAAGCAGTCCAGGATTGCTATTAGATAGTTAATTCGTCATGATTGACAATAAATTTTCGGCGATTATTTAAAGACTTACTGACGAGGAAATAAATGCGTTTTTTTTTTTCCTCTAATTTAATACTATTGTTTTTTCGATTCGCTGAAATTTCATTTTATCTTACAATTTTTTTATTATTAAACATCAGTTTGACTTCTTTATTCCATTCTTATTTTGATGTCTAGATTAGAATCACCAAGTTAAATTAGTTGCTTTTCATCTCTTAGCTCAAATAGATTTTTTCTTCATTGTTTAAACAAGAAATAAACAAGATTTATGACTATCATTAATTTTTGGTCATCGTGATCCCATCGTAATAAAAAATAGAAAGCAGATAAAATGGCACTTGGCAAATATCGATCTTTTGGCGTTCAAGAAATATTGAACCATTTTTTTCTTTGGTCTCTTTCATACTTAATTAAATTTAAGTTCAGTCAGACTATTTTCCGACTTTGCCTTAAGTTCGAATTTAAAATTTTAAGTTATCGTTCGAGTTCAAAGATTTTTCAAAGAAAAGAAAAACGAATGCATCTTACCATTTGTTAGGGGAAATTGGTGAATGATGCTAAAAAATATGGCCATAGATTTTCTCACAAACTCCTTGACAAACTTCGTTCATCAAATGAATTGATTTAGCACTAAATGCTATTTTCCATATAAGCAAGAATAAGTATAAAACAAAAAAAAAAAGAACAAGAAGTATTAGTCTTATTTATTTTAAAATATTAAAAAGACTCATTGCTTAATCGTAATTTTAATAATAATTAAAGAGCATTAAAAATATAAGTAATAAATCCTAACTTTTTTATATATACAATCATGCCTTCAATATATTTGGAAAAAAGTCTGACGACAACTAGCTAAGTATTCGATGTCTGATGGAGCATTGAAATGCAACCGCTAAACCCAAAATCATTCATCTGTTGGATCAAAAAAGATTGTTCGAGAAGTAATTGTTATCAGTGAATTTTTTGAAAAATGCGATTAAAATATCATCTCGCGAAAACATTCCTGATATGTTAAAAAAGCGATAGATGAAAATATGAATAAAAACAAATTTATAGGAGACAATATTTTAGGAATAGCTTAAAATTTTTGCGACACATAAATGACAGTGATAAAAGCAAGCTGTTTAATCATTCGCCATCCTTCCATGCATTCATTCATCCATCCATCTGTCGTCGTACTTCTATTCACTCTGCCAATCACCTCATAAACGACGAGGCAACAAAAGGAAAGCTATATTTTTTACGCGGTTTTTCTCTTCGAAATTATATTCATAATGAAACTGCGCAGGATTCATGTTTCCTGTTGTCTTGGACACACATATTATATATATATATATATATATATATGAATCGTTCTTCTGATAATTGTTCCACATCAACTTTAAGAAATGCTTTTATCTCTTCTGTTAATGGACTAAATTTGGTTGATTTAAAAAATTTGATTTCCATATCTGGGTATCTTCTCATTTCCATAAATCATTGATTCGACTTTTTTTGAGACTGCGCCTAGCCCTTTTTTTCGTTCATCGATGAAAAGCTTCATATGAATAGAGAAAATTTTCAACTTTAAATTTTAAGAATTTTCATAATTTTTAAGTTATTAATTTAATGAGAGTTAAAAATTTTTTAAAGAATTATTCAAATTCGAAATTTTTTAATGTTATTTTCTCGTATTTCTGCTTTATCACGACTCGTTAAAGCAAACTTATCAGTTCAACAAAGAATGTGATTAACCGAATAGCTTGCAATTGTAAAACCTATCCTCAACAATTTCTTCGTTATTTTTTCTTTATTCTATTATTTTGTTCATTTTAATTTCACAAAATCTTTTCGGTGTAAAATTACCCTTATAATAGAATCTTTACTAAAGTGTTTATTATTCATTTAAATTTGCATCTAAATTTGAAATCTTATCGCATAATGTGTATGATTAGATGAATAGGAAAATAGTGACCTAATTTTTGATTAAAATACGGTAAATTTACCAAATAAATTTTTCTGTTTTCTTCAACCATTTTTCTTGTTTTTCTAGTGTCCAAATCGAAAAATATTTAAAATTCAGAAGTATTGATTTTATTCGTTATCATTTCAGCATATGAATCTGACGTAGACGCAAGATATTCATCGCATTACGAAAAGGGAAAACACTTTATAAATAAGTGTTTAACGGTTCGCCAACTTTTTTAAAGTAAACATAAGCTTACATATATTACATACATACATATATGTGCACTCACATGCAGACATGCATGTAGAAATACACATACATGTAGATAGCATCGGTGAAAAGATTTAAGGATAAATAGTAGTAGTAAGACGATGTTAGTTATTAAATAAGAAAAATACGTCATTTAATCATTCATTTTCAACATACAATGATTATTAGGATAGATAGATCGATAGACGGAAGGTTTGAAAGTGGATGGAAAAGATTGGAAAGTTTGATAAAAAGATTGGTAGATTGAATGGAAAAGATTGGAAAAGTAGGTTGGATGGAAAAGGTTGGCAAGCTTATTAAATGGATAGATGGTTGAATATTTCTCCGATCGATACGAGTCTGCCAGAAGTTGAAAGTTGGTGGCGAGGATAAGGCGCTTAGTATCACTTCTTTGATTCATACTCTTTGCTTTCCAGGCTTCAAAAAAAGGAAAAGATTATCAGAATATAATATTTCTTAGCTATTATTTATTCTTCAACAATTTAAGCTTCCTATTTATCCGATGTTTCGATGAATTCATGATTCTACGAATAATCGAAAGATTGTAAAATGAGAGGAAAGAGTCAAAATCATAGTCGATGAATGCAAAAAATAATGACAGTTAATTATGATATTACTATTTAATAATACATGATCGAATATCCCGGATATTATTATTTTATTTGGAGAAAATTCTATCCTATATTAATTCGAGGTAATTAAGTCTAATTTATTCATATTAATGATTATGTGATGTCTGATCCATAAAAAATGAGGAACAATTACAAAATACTATTGCTGTACGAAGTACTATTGATTTCCCTGCACTTCCTCATTTTTTATTTCATTTCCTTTTTGCATAAGGACAAATATTAATGTTTGATTAAACTTGACATTACGAAAATATTTATCAAATCGCTTTTTATTGAAAAATTCGAATGAGTTCAGCAACAGCACGGAACAATCGTTTCAATTTAAATTTTGAATGAATTTTCCGGACAGTCACCTCATAGTTGTAATAATAATTATTTCTGCAACATTGCGGAGCATTCTTACCCCTGTCCCCTATTTAACTCCTCGTGATTTTATCTAATCATTCCTTATATTAGATGATTGATTAATATCTAAACATGTATTTATTGATCTCAAAAAATATTCCCCTTAATTATTACACTTTTTATTTGCGTTTTGCAGATAGATTTTAAACTGAATGGAGTGGTCAATAACGTATTGTTATGTTTTGGTATTTTATGTCTTTCAAGTTATTGCCCAGGTATGTTTATAATGATTATTATTAATTTGATTAAGTTAAAATATAATAATTATTATTAATTTGATTAAGTTAAAATTAAAATTATTATTAATTTGATTAAGTTAAAACTATAATAATTATTATTAATTTGATTAAGATAAAATCAAAAATGCAAATTTCCTCGAACACATGAAAAGGACAGATTGGTAACTTTGGCAGTAAAAAATCGAATTTTAGCAATTTTTCGATGTAGTAAATACATGACAGATGCATAATATGAGGTATTGGATAGTTATCTTCTTGACTTGAACATCAAATGATTTCATTCTAAAGAATAAATTGAAATATCAAATCACTCTTTCTTCTTTACGATATCTGCATTGTTACAGGATGCAAGGATCTATCAGCAAATTGATGTTAGAAACTTGCATTCATTAATGGACTGAAGTCATTCAGTACAATTTTATCTGATTAAAATTATCAGAATCATTATCGATCCTGTTCCTTTAAATCTTATTTGTTTTCGTTTTAAAGTTCCATACTTTAGAACAATATATTAGATTATTTAAAAATGGTATTTAGGAATTTAAATTCTCACTTTGCGAAGAGATTTATAAATAATTATGATGAGGAAATATGACAAGATAGATGGAAAAATGGCGAATAACAAATAATAATGCAAGTTAGATCAAATTTTCATTTGTTCGCTGTTAACATTTCTTTGAGTTATTTAAAAGACTTTTTTTATTTATTTCGATTTTGTGCTTTAGCTTTCCGCTCTTGACATTTTTTTAGTTAAATATCATTTGTGGAAATCGTTTCAAACATTGAAGCAAAAACACTCTGATCCTTAATGTTGTGATCGACAATCATAGTTTCTTTCAGTCATTTTATATCACTGAAAATTTCATTTGATGACCATTGGTCAGCATTTAATCATAGAGCTGATTTTTGTTTCAATATTGTCTCTGATCCGTCTCAGAGTATTTCAATACTTCGAAAAATGCTTTCTTTATATCCTCCAGTAAAATACTATAGTAATGAATCTGACCGACGGCTATTTAACTGCCAAAATGAGTTTGTTTGATTTCGGTCAGATTAGAATATCTCGAAAATAATAATCACATTTTATCAATATCACTTTGTAGCATAGCTTTCTTAATTAGTCAAAATTTTCCTTCACGAAAGAACATGACAAAAATGTCATTTAATTGCTGGATTAGGTGACATTTGTCATCTCCCTTTATCTCATCAGCTAGTGCTTATTATTAGCGTAATGATTATCTTTGATTCTCAATTACAAAGAATATGAAATGCTTTTTTTCCTTTTTATTCCATAAGACTCATGCGATGATCGATCAACGACTCTGAGTACCGAATGAAACTTCCAGCCGACTTTTATCATTTATTTTTATGCGCAAGTACAAATTAAAATGTTATAAGTCAGAAATATTCAACGGCTGATTTTTTCATATTCATTAATGTTGAAATATTGCCAATTATGGCAAGTTTAATAGACCAAGAAGTGCAATTTATCTAGTTATCTTATGATATGATATTTTTAAGATATCTTTAAATCAATATCTCTAAATATCATATATATCAATACATTATATTATCATCCTGTGATAAGACTAGGAAAAAAGTATTTCTGATTTCATAACATCTTGACAATCCGAAATTTGAATTTTTTGTTCATTCACTGGACGAGGTAAGAATCTGCTGCTGATAATGTTTAAATAAATAAGTCAATAAAGAAATAAGTTGCAGATAAATAAATAAAGAAATAAGTAGCGGGAAGAAATGGAAAAAAATTCCGAAACGAATACAAACATTGTAAAAACGAAAGTGTAGAATTTTTCTTCGCTGATTTTTTTTTAAAAATATCTTTGTTTTCTAAAATCATTAATTTCATCTTTTTGTTCCGGAAAAATTTTTCATCACTTTTCAAGCACAGTAAGAAAAAAAGAGAATAAATGTTATGTAAGATTGATTCGAATAATTGTTTTTTAAAATAGTTCATAAATATATAAGTTACGGTATGTTTTTCGTTTTGAATATTCGTTGATCTCGAGATTGGTAACTAATTAGAATTGAATAAAATTGAATTGAATAAAATCAAAAATTGATGAATTAACGAATATACATATTGATCTGACTCTCGCTCGAGATTTGTAGTTTGAATTAAAGCCATTTTGAATCATTTCAGAAAGAATCATTTTAATGCCATTTTTTTCATTTATCGTTGTCAGTCCAAAAGATTAGAGCTTTTTTGAATTAAAAAAGTAAAACTTAAATTAATTTACATTAATGGCATGAAAATTAGAAAAGAAGCAATAAAATAATGACGAATAGGACACTTTCTAAGTAGGAATAATAAATGAATCTAAATTAATTAAAGTAATTCTTATCTTTGCTATATAGAAAGGATTGATATTAGTTGATATTTATAAATACAAATTATTCAAAGGTTAAAGATTAATTTTTGTATTTCAAATTTCTATCGGAAATTATTTAAGCAGTTATTATTCGTTGCAGTATCCACAGCATCAAACGTTGCAGTGTGGTGCAACAATATTCAATAAATTATCATTCGATCCACCAGTTCGATCGAATCCTTTACCAGCAGGTCGCTTAGTTTATGTACCATTGGATCAATTTGTAGGTGGTGATATATGTCGATTGATTACTACGACTAATACTCCGAGACCAAATCTCGCATATTCTTCTACAAGTTATCAGGTTTTTTTCAAAATTATTTTTCTTTTGGAATACAGTCTCGACTGCTGCTCAAATATGGGTCGTTGCCATTTACTATCATCGTATATTTTAAAAATGAATAAATTTGATTTTAAACGAAACAAACCAGCAATTAGTAAATGTATTTTTATTGTATTGACCAAATATTTTATGTAATTTAATATCGGATTAGACATCAGGCTGCCACCGTGTCTACAGCAACAGAATGTCTGCTTAGTTCATGGCTTATTTATCTAAATAAGCTTGGCCATTATTATATGACGATAAAATTTAAATCAGGTCTCACAATGATTTATTTTGTTAACGAATCAATTTTTAGCAAATAATAACTATTTGTGGGAATTGTACAGAATGTCCAACCGGTATGAGCAGTATCTATGCGTACTTGAAACAACTACTAAAAGACATTGAGATTTCGTTAATTGTTATCATTCGTGGTATCAATCATCGACAGATAAGCAATATCGAAGATGAAAAAAAGATTCGTTTTGCATTCATCGAAGACGAAACACCGATCACTTTGGATAATTGTCAAATTATCGATATTACTGATTCAGATGCTTTACGAAGTTTTTCAAAAACTTCTGTCCTTTTTGTTTCTATTTCATTCATCATTTTAATGGTCATTTCTCTTGCTTGGCTCGTTTTCTATTATGTGCAAAGGTGAGACTTTCTCTTTCTTGAACTATTCATTTTTTTCTATCAAATTATTTATTTAAATGACAAATGAAATGAAATTTGAGATTCCCAATACAGAAGCATGCAATATAGAAAAGTACAGTAAAATATTTTTAACAGCTTTCTAATTTAAAAGATTATTTCTGATTAGAAGGATTAAAATTCGTTTTATTCAATTCTTACTAATTAATATCGAAAAGCATCATAATAAATTAAATTGATTACCTATAGCTATAATATTATCATTCAAAGATAACAGTATGAATGTAATGACATCATTTTATTCTGATTATATTAATATTTCTTGCAAAAATGGTGACATTTTAAACTTTTTAATACTATTATCATTAACTTTAATTTCTCATCATTTTCTGAAGTCTTTCGTTTTCTGAAATATTTTTATTTCAACATTTTTATTCCAGAAATTTTACCATGAAATAATTTTCATTTTTCGTTACATTTCTGTAATGAATTCTCACTAAATTGTTATAACTTCAGATATCTATATGCATTGAGTTTCAAATTCCATACAAGGTTTCAGAATCCTTCATATCTAAATGCCTTTGCAAATTGATAGATATAGCTATTTTTCAATTCCTAGCCATTCTTTAATTCCTAAATCCGTGAATTATATTGTATTCATGTTTATAATTTTAGATTCCGTTATGCGCATGCTAAAGATCGCCTTCAAAGACGATTATTTAATGCAGCTAAAAAAGCATTAGCGCGTATTCCAACAAAACTTATACATGCTGGTGATAAGGAGCTTGATATTGATTGTCCTGTATGCATTGATCCATATCGAGCTGGTGATATTATTCGTTTGCTTCCGTGTAGGTAAAGTAATTTTATACCTTACATGTTACTGCCTTTTTTTGTCTTTAAAAATTTTTAAATTTTCTCAGTTAATTAAGTTTAAATCTTCGTTTTTCGAGAAAATTTTGTCATTAACTTTTTTTTTAAATTCAATTCATTCGAAAAAATCAATAAATCGAATATTAAATGTGGGATTTTTAAATTTTTCAGTAAAAAATAAGAAATTTTAGGCATATATTTCATAAAACATGTGTTGATCCATGGCTTCTAGAACATAGAACTTGTCCAATGTGTAAAAGTGATATTCTAAAGGTATTTTCACTCTTTTTCGAGTGCATTGATTGTTGATATCATATCAACAAATATTTGAAGATATTGGCAGAATAAAACCAATCTTTTATATATACTTAGTTCGATTTCAGGCTTTCGGTTACTATATATCGATAGGTCGAAGTATATCAAATAATACACATAGGGGGAGTACTCATCAATCGTCAAGAGATGGCGACATATTAAGCGACGATATACATTCCTTAACTGGATCTGAACCTGTATTTCCATATCCCAGATATTCTGAAGGACAAAATCAATCGAATACAGCAACCTTACCACAACATCAACTCGTTCAGGTGAACAACATGTCCAGAACATCATCCTGATCGATGTAATTTGAGAAAAATTGCTTTAAATTTGTAGCATTCAAATTTAAAATTAATTTGCTATTAAAGTGATGTTAAAATATAATTAACAATATAAAATAATAAAAGATTTGTTAAATTCAAAAATACTTCAGGACATACTATTTTAGTAAGTTAACATGTGACCATAATGAAGATTGGAATATATTCAAATATACCAAATCTGTGTACCAAGCCAAATGTTCATCATTTCTGTTTTAAAAATACATCTTATTATCACTTCTTTCAAGCCATTTTGTGGACCTTGAGAAGTAACAGCAAAAATTATAGTATCTATCTTTTCACCTTTCTGATTAGCGGAATGATTTACAATATTAGTCGATTACTTCAACTTTTGAGATTTATACGTCTAATCATTTCGAAAAAGCAATTTTAAATATTATCATTTTCATTTATAACATTTCAGGTGATGCACTGTTCTAATATAAATGCATTTTCAATAACACCTTTAACAGTACATCGTACATCATCGTCAGCAAAAAATATTAACGGTACATTTAAACTTCCTTATCTTTTCATATTATTTTCAATGAGATTAGTAAAAGTTCAAAATTCAAAGAATATTTTGTTTAAATTCAACTTTATACCAAAATCGAAAATGCCCAGAATTTGTTTAAATTATGCAAATCATGAAGAGATTTTTATGAAACTATTTTCCTTCCGGTTGTGATAGATTATACGTAGCATCAATTCATTACGTAATTTATTTATAGCAAATTCCGAACAAGAAAAGAATGTAACACATCAAATTTCATGGCAAATTCGGAGGCCATCGTCGACCACTCCACACATTGTAAACGCTTCACATCTTCGTTCACGTTCTCTATCACATGTTGTACCACCAATCGAATCACAAAAACCCAAGACCATAATTAACTCAAATACATTCGGATCCGGACTTACATCACTTCACTTTTCGTCAGCTATCAAAAGTATCACATCTACAAATCACGATACTTCTTCATCCATGCTGATGACTTTAACCGATCCTACTTCATCCACATTTACAGTATCATCTAATCGGAAAAACTCCTCCTTACAACAAAAATTAAAACCAAAACGTGTCAGCTCGCAAGATATTGAACGATCATCACACGAGCCAAGCTATTTAACCAGCGTTGAATCATTGTAATATTTCTTTGCTGATCTCTTACTTCGAAAACTGTATATTTTCCGAAAAAAATTTTATAAAAGTATTAACTGCGCAGAATGCCGGATAAACAATATCAACTTTGCTGAATAATTTATATTACTAATCTTGAACAGTCACTTATTAAACGAGCTTTATTCTCAAATGCATCATATTTCGATTTCAGTGAAATTTTCTTTTTATGCATTTTGAAGTGCAATCTTTGCTGTTTTATTTGTCGTTTATTGCCTTATTTCATGACCTGAATTATGATTCTTGAACTTCGATTTGTAGAACAAATTTGCAATTATATGAGGTTAAGCAAAAATAGGTAATTGAAAAAATCAGTGCTGTGGTAGGATGAAAATCATTTGCGGAAAAGTAAACTTTTTAATGAATTTATTAAATCTAAAATCTAGAATACTTCAGATTTTCCTTTTTTCATTCTATGAATATTGTGCAAAAGAAATGAAAAAAAATCATTTATCTAAAATTATTAGTAATTTTTCTTTCCAATTTTTCTAACAATTAAGATTAATAAAAACAAATTAATGAGAGAGTCGCTCAAGTATTTATTCCTTCTTTAACTATACAGCAAAAGATGGTATCTGAAAGTTTTAAATTTTGTTAGCGAAATCCATTCGAATACCTTGTTATTTAACAATTTGTAAAAATTTATAAAATCTGTATTATAGAAAATTCACAAAATAAATCGAATAATTACGTAGTACTATTAATATTGCCATTATCACCATCTATTAGATATAGTTGAGCGCTGCTTTGAATTTCATTAAGTGAAAAAAGAATAAATGATAAGACTACTAGTAAACTGTATTATACATTTGTATTTACAAACTGTATAAATGTCAACCAATTATATAATATGGTATTCAGAGATGGAACAACACATACTGAATTTAAAATTCCAAAATCAAAACGACAATATTATAAAAAAAAAAAAAAAAAAAAAACGAAAACTTACAATTAATAACATAAAATAATTGTGATTAATAGAATTGTATTCTATATTATACATATGCAAATAAATGAAAATTATTTCTTCTGTGTTAGTGACTTCTTGAATTCCTCACCGAATGTCTTCGAGAAAAACTTGATTCGTTCTGAGAAATCCCGAAAAATCGATGCACGCATACCATACATTGTTGAGACGAAAAAACGTGCTACTGAACGAATTACCTTTGAATCTGCTAACTATAATAAAAAAGAAATGGAATTCAGGTAACTGAAATAAGCAGGAAGTTAAAGCTAAACTTTCTGTCCAAGTCCTACTAAATTCACCTTTGCATTATTAAATCGCTTTAAACTCTTTTCTATCTAAATTATGAGCTTGTCATTTTATAGTTACACCCTTCATTTTCATGAAAGTTTGCTCCTTTAGTAATACCACATATAAGTAATGAATTGTTGAAGAATAATACATCAAAGATACTAGTCTTATCGTTTTATATATTCAATAAAATAGATATGAAGAATGATAAAACAGCCAATAACACCTCATAACAATAAGATTTCTTATGAGATAATGAGATATTTAATAAAAATCAAACAAATATATTTTGTTTTACGATTAAATTGCATACCTTCTGAATCACATGTTCTTGATTCAAATATTGCCTGAAAATCTTTCTTTTCTTTTAGAAACTTCGAAAAAATACAAACTTTTTTTTTTACTTTAAAAAATTAATTTTTATTATCGCTTTCAATTTATTTCATTATATTTTGAAATATGCAAATTAATAAATCTAACTATCATTTTCGGTGGAGAATCAATTTTCAATCTAGCTCATACTTTTAATGCGCGGAAGATAAAAACTAAGTGATATTTTTTGCTACTTTTATATATACTAAAGCTTACATAAAAAATATGGAAATTTTTTTTACATTAAAAATTGAAATATGGAAATTGGGGAAAATATGGCACGGAGCAGATTAATAAAATCAGCCCCTTATAAATAGTACAGCCATGATAAACATATAAATGCGTAATATGCGATGCATTGATATAAGTTAAATGCATGAATTAAAATGACGGAATTTGAAGAAGGCGTGGGAATTATCAAACATGGAAAAAAGTAAAGCTAGGCAACATCTGGTTACAATTAAAAAGGAAAACTGAATATCGGTAAAATAAGTGTATGTAACTGATATACCTCAAGAGTTGATGCCACATAACGGATCACACCATGTGTAGCACGACCTTGTATCTGCAGGTTATCTGAAATTGAAACTGAATTAAGATACCATGCGCAAAACAATAACCCTAATAACAGCAACGGTTAAACGAACACAACAGGTGACGACGACATATCGCCAGCTATTCGTTTCCATCCATTGAATTATCGCAAAATGAACCAGAGCCTTTTCAACATTCCGGAAATATGGAAGCGGGGTTTAGCCAGGAGTAACCACGAAGAAGGGTTCGTTACCTTTATTCAGATTTTACCTTTCAATTTTGTTTGTTTACCTGTTTCATTCATTTTTTTGAGATTTACTTTTCCCTTTTGTCCATCATCACATTCTTCCGTTAAAAAGTTTTTGATATTATGTGAGTGAAAGTTTCGCAGTTTATGTTATTTAATCAATGACGATGAAATACGATCACGCGAAAATGAAACTTTTCGAATCGTATTTTCTTACTTATAGAAGTTTAAATTTTAAGACATATTACATATATGACGAGCACACTGATAAAATCGGAATGCACTAACATGGCAATATCTGTGAGCACTACTTTTAATACACTTCCGGTGGAAATTATCACATACATCTTGAACTGTCTGTCCTATGATGATATCAGTTCATTGAGAGCCGTTGGTTTTTAATTTCTTATTTTTCGAACTTACGCTCTCTACTATAATTCATCAGAAGGGCGAATAGTGATAAGCATTCAAAAGAGAATGGATAGTAATCCATATTTCAACTCTGTTTTTTTTTTTTTTTATGTGAAAAAATTTATGAATGTATTTGAAAAAGTTGAAACTTTCTTTTTCGAAATAAATACTGATAATGAACAATTCTCTTTTATAAAATTTCGTAATTATTTCAATTTAGGTTTCCAAAAGTTTCGATGTAGTAGCACGTTCGATCTTAAATAATTCATTTTTTCGTCTCGGTGAACAGCTGGATAAAGCAATGAGCCGAATGAAAAAGATGTTACCAAAACGAGAGTCGCAACGAAGGTACTTTTTTATCATTCGTTCCAATAATGGGTCTACTATTATTTAGGATAGATAGTCAAATTTTCACTAATAAATAAGAATGATCAGTAGGAACATGTATCAATAATTAAAGTACAGCTTATTTGTGCAAAATAGGAAATGATAAGGAATAAGAAAATTGGTGTGTTATAGGCAATAATATGTCGCTTAAAAGATCTGCACTTAGGCAAAGCTGCGTGAGAGAAATAAACCTAGTTAATATCTTTTTACAAAGACATTTTAATAGTTCAAAACTTGTGTGAGAAGTAAAATTTCTGTCATATATAATGTTTTTATTTTAATCAATATAGTGAGTGCAAGACAATAGCTTAAAGATCACTTTTATAAAGGCGTTTAATATTTAATGCATCGCTTATTTCTATTATTTATAAGTACAAAATTATTAGCTGTATTTTTTTCGATCCTTTTATTATTCTAAGAACATAGACAAATAAAAAAAATAAACTGTTATGTTTAAGGCTGCATACTTTATCGCGTGTCAATGAAGTTTATTCAGCTTTGGAAACACGTTATGCATTGCTTTCGATGACATTTAGGAAGTATATCGATAATGATTCATGTTGTTTCATAGCTGGCAAGGTAATAATAATTAATGATGAATACACATATGTATATCCCTTTATAAGCCAAGTAAGTTTAATCATTTTGCTTGTAAATAATTCAAAATGTGCCTTAATGGATGCTTCACTCCAATTGATTTGTACTGGATTATATATAATTTATTCAGGTATTGGATGAAGGTTTTTCTGTGCTCCGTATGTTGGACAGTTGTATCAAACGAAGAGTGCAACCACCGGAAACGCAGGAATCTTTAAGAGACATTCGGGATTATTCGAGGTTTACTTTGTTGAAATGAAGCATGAGTAATTAGAAAACTAATAATGACTAGGGACAAAACTAATCATATTTGCATTCTTGTCGTTATATTTGCATTCTTGTCGTTACTGTTAAATTATCATTTTTAGTCCTGACTATACTGTTATTATTTATTTAAATTTCTTAGTATGGCAATGGAATATTTCGAAGAACAAATTGCACCGGCTTTACGTATTCGAGATCCTTTAAGTCTTCTTTGTCGTTCTCATTCTCGATACTCATTGGAATCGTTGCCTAATAGTTTTTTCTTCTGCAGCATTGAGTGACAGGTATATTAATTAAGATCATTGTATAGTCATAACATAAATACATGTTACATACAAATGTTATTTTCCTTTATCATTTTTGTTGCATTATTCCTCGCTTAATAAAAAAATAATTTTATTCAGCGTTCGTTCGTTGTGTAGTACACCCTCTTCGAATATCGTAATAAACAGAAATAACAATAGTCCAGTGAGGCATAGTCTCGATGATTTTGCAAAGATGAACCAGTGGAAAAGGAGGATCGATGAGAAAGTCAAACAGCACGAAAGAATAATCGCTGAGCAGGACCGCGTGATACGTGAACAAAGCAAAGCTATAAATAGTATCATTGAGTGCATGCATCAAGTAATTTCTTTTTTCTATTACATTTGAATTGATTTCGATAGTTGAATTTTTAATTCCTTGGAAGAGCTCTGTATCTATTAAAGTTAGAAACTTTTACTTCATGCTTTTTATTTATTGTTGATTTGCAGATTAGCTCGAAAATTTCGTTTAACTTCATGAAAGAACTAAAAGCTGTTGAAGAATTATCGCAACCAAATTCACCACCTGCAGGTCCATCCGGGAAAATGAAACGCCTGGGAAAAAGAAAATCCAATACACTATTATCCAAGAAAAGCGCAAAGCGAAACAACTAATTACTACGTCTGGCTGCAATACCACTTCTTAATGAATCAATTAATTTTTTGTTGTCAACGGGTAATTACATGAAGCTAACGTTATCTTTAGTATAATCAAACAATAGTCCTGAAAATTTAACGGAAATCTTTTTACGAAAGTATTTTTTAACGGAAATCTTTTTACGAATCTTTTTCCTTTTCCATGTTAACCAAGAGACAAATATTTACTTACTTCTGCCTTGACATGGATCTTTTATAATGTTATATGCCTTCTGCTTTTATGTCTTAGAATTTTCAGTTTCGCAAAATGATAGTCACGATTAGGAATATGTGGAATAAGGAATCATTGATTATACTAAATATAAAGCAAAAGCTCACTAAATCATTTTAAATTTAAAATGCTGAAATGATACTGTTTATCCTATCTAAAATCAGTTCTGATTTTTATAAAAATTAGTTCTATAAATTAACATTATTCCATGAAATATGCATTGTTCATAATATTTTTAGTAATATTTGCACACTTTACATGTTAAATATCGAAGTTTGTTAATAAAATCAAGAAAAAGAATTAAACTGCATATTTTGTTCAGCAAATAAAAGAAGTGTTTTTATTTGGCACAAACTACAATCAGTAGTTACAATTATTAATGGATGAATATAGGAGTGTAGACATCAGTTGACTATTGCATATCACGGGTTTCATATGCATTTCGAATTCCATAATTTCGCGAACATAATAAGTAGCAGCCAATTTTTAGTAAAAGAAAAAAGGGAAGTCGTATATGAAGTAGCAATAAAAGGATATTGAGTGCTTATTAATTTGGAATGTATGAGAACGAAAGAGATTTAAAACAAAGACCGCGTTCCTATCCTCATTTCTAGACTGCATGTCCTTTCTTGCATTTTAGTGAGATCTGTTTGCTGAACAAGATTATACTTGGAATTGTAGAAGTAGAATGTGACAAGTTAACATATGTTTTAACGCAAGTTATCACCAACAGATTGCAGATGCCTGAATACATAACAGCTTCGAGTACCGGGAATTAATAAGTAGATTGACATAATGGAAACTACACTTAACAACATATAACATGCTATCGTAACACCATAATTCTCAAAATTACTGCATATTAGTGATTTTTCTCATTTTATCACATTTAGAAAATATGATTACTTTATTACAAAATATGAAGCATCGGATCGTCTTGCTTCAAATTTATTAAGTTAGTAACTCATACCATATCTTAGAATTACGAATTCGAAGTATCATAATGTCATATATTTAACAGGAAAAATCACTAATGCCCATCAATTTGTTAGTAATTTTTTTGTCAATAATGGATTTGGAGTGTCTAACTTTTTGATAATATAATAATTAACAATATGAGCCACGTCAGTCCTAAAATTATCAAGATGTGCTGCAATATGATCAATGCATATATCGTCCATACCTTCCTCGCCTTTAGCAAGTATTTTCAAAATAGCGCTCCGAGTTGGAGCTGCCAAAATAACAACCTGAGATTGCATAAAATGATGCAAATATTTGAAAAGAATCATTAATAAAGAATTATAGAGAACAACATTACTAGTTTTGTAGTCTTGAAAATTATGTTGTTTAGTAGTTTTAAAAATTATTTTTTATTATTATAAATGCAAAGATATTAAGTTTGGGAGGTAAATTTGCAAGCTTACTTTAAATAACTGCTTTGATATGAATCCGTGATGCCTTTTAAGCGTATTATTATAAGCGTTATTGATTGAACTCGTTAAGCTGTTCGTTTTTTTCTTATCTGTCGAAGATCGATATACTTGCACCATTTCTGACAAAAATTCAAGCATAAATTCTAATCCCCTAAAAAACAAATATAGAGTTGTAATAGCAAAACTTGCTCTTTCGCAAGAATAGAAAGCCTTATAATAATTCTTTTTCCTAAAAGAAAGTAGATTTCATCACCAAAATTAGTTTCACTAAAAAATCTTGCATAAGACATCAAACATACACTCCAAAAAGCTACGCTACGCTGCAATAAGATATGCAAAGCTAGTATGTGCTTTTTAAAATTAGTTTCATTTACTTAAAGAATTTGTTGAAAAGAAACAAAATTCAATTTTTAGTTAATATGCCAAACAAAGATCAATTTGAAAGAAACTAACCCGACCTTTTCAGCCACAATAGTCCTTCAGTAGCTGTACCCATTTTTCCGTTGTTTTTAGCGAGATCGTCTTCAATCAAATCCTCGATATATTTGCATTTGTCTTTGCAAGTTTCATACTTCGTCCTAACTTTGGTCACGTTACCGCTAATATCATTCTTAATCGGAATAAATGCTGTTCCGAGAAAACCTTAAATACGTTCTGATAAAAAGCAATTTTCAGAACATAGTTTCGACAATACTTGAAAAACATTCAGCTTCCATATTATTTAGTTATCAATCTTATGCAGTATATAGTAACTGAATTTTGCGAAAAATGATAATAAAAAGCTAAGTTTTAGGAAAAGCTGGAATTTAAAACGTCAGGAAAATGTGACAAAGTGAAAAAGTCATATCTAAAAACAGAAGATTCTAGATTTACCTACGAAATCAGCGATGCCTTGACAAGCTCTAAGGAATTGTTCCGTTGGAACCTTGCCATTCTCGATCATCGGAAACATTAATTCTGGATGCGAAAAATATGTGCAAACTTGGTCTGGCGATGTTGTGCCCATTTTTCCTACTGTTTCTGCAACTAACTGGAAAGATTTGATAATTTTATCCTTTTATAGTACTATCTTCATATTTTTTAGATCTTATGGCATATTCTTTTTAGATCTTATGTCATCATATTACAATACACAATCACACTCTTTTAGATCTTATAGTACTACCCTCACAGGATTGGGCGACTACCTATAACGTGTCACTGCTGTAATGCTGTCTGAAAAATATTCACGAGCAAATCTAGAAAAGATATAATTTTAATGAGAAATTTTCGTACCTTTTCGGCTCATTTTAATGTCAAAAGTCAAAGGACTAGTAAACTTCCAAAAGTAGTCCTCTTCGTTACTTATTCAGCTCTACTGAAAGTGTCACACTGAGCAATAAGATATTTACGGACACCAATGAAATCCAACTCAATCCTTTCTTTTTTTACCAGAACGCCAATTAATATGAAACTTAAAGTTTCATGTCGCCACACCAGATTTAATTTGAAAAAGACGGTCCATCAATGTTGTACCGGCTTTGAAATAGTTGGGAAGCGTCCAAGGTTAGTTACAGTAGTTAGATAGGAAGTGTTGATTAGTCGGGGTTTTGTTCTGTCGGGAGATGTCGGCGTCGAATTCTTCATGTAGTTAATTAGTTAATTTCAGTTATTTATGTAACCTGATACGTCCCCTACTCATTTTGAAGGATATTCTCTACTTATCGTTAAATGCACTTTGTATTCATACCAAAGTCTATTTGTCACTAACTTCCGACTTGAATATGCAAGTTGCCGACAGTCCTGAAATATCTCTGATATAGAGAGAACTCCTCCTCAGTTTAGATATGCTTGTTTTGGAATGCTTTGATTTGGATTTTTCATTTAATGAAACACTAAATCTTCCAGAGCTACTATCGCCATTATCCTCCCTATTATTGTCATTCTTATTTAGCTATCTTTTATTTTCATAGTTTTTTATTTTCATTTAATTTCAGGAAGTTCAATAAAGATTTTTCACTATGTACTGCCAACGACTTTCGACACCTGTAGTACGTATTTCGGTAAGTTAATTTTGATTTAATTCCACAAATTTGAGGGAAATAGAGTTGAAGATCATAAATAGGCTATCACATGAACTGCTTTTGATAAGTTAATACAGTAAATGATGGAAAATTTGGGAAGAAAATGCTAATATTTCGGGTTGTATCGAAGGGTTGAATTAACTGTTTTTACCATTACTTAAGTGAATCGAAAATTTTAAGTGAGAAAGGAATATTTATAAATAGACTGTTTTCCTTTTCATGGAGTCGAATGGATAATTCGACTCCATTGCAGATGTTACCAGCGTTATTTCGTTCGGAGCATAGAGCATTAGTTCGTTGCTTGCAAACGTCATCAGTGCAGCGTGACATTGATAGTGCAGCGAAATATGTTGGAGCTGGAGCTGCAACGGTTGGTGTAGCCGGTTCCGGTGCTGGTATCGGCAACGTTTTCGGTTCGCTCGTTATCGGTTATGCCCGAAATCCATCAGCAAAAAATCAATTATTTTCGTATGCGATCCTTGGTTTTGCTCTTTCTGAAGCTATGGGCCTTTTTTGTCTTTGCATGGGTTTTTGTATTTTGTTTGCCTTTTGAAGTTTGTTCTGCTATTATGAAGATTAGTTATTTAGATTTAATAGGAAAATGATTTTGAAGATTGCAAAAAATATTTAAAAAATGTGGATGCTTATCACATTTATTCGTTCTCATCTCGTTAAAGTTCATATGTTTGGTAGGCGTGTCATTTTATTAATTCTGCGAATATTTATAAATGCATATCTGTCAATTTGATCTGAACACATTTTGTTAGAGTTTGATGAATATATTATAGGAGGGAAAACATTTAGAATATATAATCTAGTGTGCAGTGCTCCCTTATATCATTTCATTTCAGCCATCAAATAATCTTTTAAATAAAAATATGATTAAAGTTGATTAGAAAAAAAAGAATTGGTTATAGAAATATCAAGTTTAGCAATTCTACTATGGATGCACTATTTTGTTAGATTGGTTTCGGTTCGATATTTCTGCAGGGTACACTGAAAATTTCTTCTGCTTCCGTACATAATTTTGTTCTTCCAAGAATCAGGATTTCTTTAAGAGTTTTCAAGTCCCAGAAGATTATATATTGTTTATTTTCCAACAATACACTGAGATCATTCTCTGCTATCAGTAGTTTTGCCACCTGAAATTTCAAATAAAACAGTATCAAATCTTAACAACTTTATTTACGAAATCGATTAATGAAGTTGCTTTAATGGTGGGCGGTGTGTTATAGCAAAATTCCGGTTCAGTTGCAATTTTTTTTTCTACACTTAAAGAACTGACCTTATAAGTGTATATGATTTGTGAAGTTCTTGATGGATCAGGATGTTTAATGTCGCCTTCGTACTGAAAATTTAACCTATGTTTATTCAGTTCTTAGACCATGAATAGTATTTTTAAAATTTAATTTTCAAATTTTTAATATATTTTAATTTTTAATTTAATTTTTAAAATAAAAATTAAATTTTAAAAATACCATGAGTATTTCTTAAAAATTAAAAATGAGATATTCATTTTAAAGCTATTAATTAGATGAAGGCTTACAATAAGCGGTGTAGCACCGACTCTTAATGCTGCTAAAATATAAGTAATTTGGTGGAAAATATTTGTTGTGCTGATGATTAGACATAGTTCATTCAGATGTAGGCTGGTTTGCACATGGCTGATTTCTTCTTGAAGTCTTTCCAATGAAACGGATAGTAACAATGTAGTAGAAGAAGCGTTTCTAAAATAAATATATCGAACAACTACAACGATTTTTTAGAAAGACTAAAAATCAATGATCAAATCAGCAGAAAATGAAAAATACAACTAATCAAAAATGAAATTATTTTTTCAGCAGTATTGCATTATCAGTGTCCATATGATTCGCTATATATTCTATCAATGTTACGGTACCTAACAGGTAAGAGCAATGAGGTGGATTTGCTGAGAACTGTTTCTGGTTTGCAACAAAATAGATGCATCCGGGAAGAATCCACACCACGATCCCGTTCTTGCTTCATAACAATCTAAAATATAATAATATTGCGGAGCTGGATTGTCAAAGATTATATGTCTCATAGGATTTCATGGAATTTTAAAAAAGGACAAGGTTGATCTTATCGGTAATTATGGTATTTTAATTAATGCTAGATTATCATATAAATATCATACCTTGTACAAATAGTAGGGTCGTCTACCAGTCAAATGTACTTGTGGCGGTGGTATTCCTTTATCTGGGCTCACATGTCGTATGACAAGCACACGTTGTATTGCCGAAATGTAGATAAAGAAAAGATAGTTTTGATAAACTATGATTAGTCGAAAATGAAAATTGAAATAAAATGGTTTTAATTTTTTTTCACTCTCTCCTGTACAATAATAAATATGACAAACTTTTTAAAACAGTTATTATTTATTTAGCTAACTTATTTTCAATGTTACTATTCGAATTACTTTCACATATTATTGTGAATGATATAAAGCATACGGTATCGATGATTGCTATATCCAAAAGTTCTTTAGTCCTAATCAATCGAGTACCCATCCAGAAGCCATCAATTGTTATGACTGTATCAGCATCGCTACTTTTCAATATATCATGTAAATAATCGACATCTTCATTTATTGCACTCTAAAAAAAAAAAAGAATTATCTCAATTAAATTAAATCTGAAATATTTTGATAAAATGATTTATGCTTACTGCTTTAGTTGTGAATAATTTTTCTTGAGAATCTTGAAATACATGTTTGGATGGCAATGTTTAACAATAGTTATTAATTTACAGTCTATTATTAATAGATTTGTCACGCATGTTTCTTCATAGCATGGAACCTTTCGAGATGATACATTACATATTGTTACTGATGGTTGATTAATTAATTATTTATTTAAATGCTTACAATTAGTAGAACAGTTAATCCTATTCGAAATGCAGCTAACGTAGCAATAGGAAGTTGTAAAACGTTGGGCAAATATAATACGATTGGCTTATTATTTAATTGAAATCCTTTAAATATATTAGCACATTTATTCACCAAAATATCCATCGTTTCAGCACTTAATTCTGTATCATCGTATACTTCATTATCATAGTAATTACCAATCCTAAATGCAATGATTGTTTTATTCATTTATATGAGACTTTTTTTTCTGTTATTTACTAATTCTTTCATATCATTTTAATTAATGAATTTCGAGAATTGAAGACTTTGACCTCCGGTATTTGACTTTTGTTAATTACATGAAAAGGAAGTGAAGGATTTTGCTTAGCTAAAGAAGAATTAGAAAAATATTAACAATCGAATCGATATATTTCGATGGATTTTACCAGTAAATTCGAGTGATTTCCTTTTTTATTTTATTTTTCCAAGCATCGATGCATTCATATGATAAGTTTTTAACTGCCATTATGATAGGAAATTTAAGATTCGTCTCTTTACCAACGCAATTTAAGAAATTTAAATCTGAAAATATGATTGCACCAATTGATTATTTAATTTTTACGATATTTTTGTAAGTTACGCATTTCATGCAATAAAATTAGTTAACTTGAAATTTGTCTAAGATAATTCTAATTTGGAACTTGGTCATAACACTCATCAATTTTAGCTTCTACTGACATCAGATAGTAAATTTTTAAAAAGCAAAATGATATAAAGATGACGAAAAAATCGATGACGATAACATATTTAAAGAAAACCGCTGTATAAACACGAAACTGGAGATGCGAAATGTTCGATGAAGGAGTATGTAAACTTTTAAATAAAGGAGTAAATATACTTTATTCACATGATATTTCACACATAGAATTATAAAAAAGTTTGCCGTAATTGCTAAGATTGACAAATGTGGTAAAAGGCAAAGTTTGTATGGAAAGAATTCCTTAAGAACTTAGCAATTTATATTGAATTTCGAAATTGCTGAAAAGTCTCAATATCAGTACATTATTAGCATTTATTCATTCATTCGATAAGCCAAAATTATGCCCAAAAATGATTATTGGCCACGATTACATCCCTTTTTCCTCAAAACGATGTTTACCTTCCATTGAACATTAGCCCTTGCAATTCCCCAGCCATCCTCAAATCTCTCCCATTTTGATCTATTCAGATTATAAATTCCAAGCCTTGTATTTCCCTTTCTTTAAAAGCTATGCATTAAATGATTGGATGTTTCTGATGATCAACTGTGTGAAATAAAAATAATTTACCAATTTATTGGAATGCGGATTATGTAAACTCACAAATACAAGTACAGAAATACTACACAATAAAACTGCATAATACCGAAGGAAACTAATACTTCGGATGGAAATTATATTGGAATTGGCAATACACTTATTGAGTGTGTAAATAGAAGCGAAAAATGAAAAGAGACGACTGAAAATTTTAATTGATGAAAAAAGAAATAGGAAACCACATCAAATAATTAAAGGGAATTTAATAGTAGAAAGATAATAAACTATATCGAAGTATATCAATAGCTCATATAATCTTATAATGCGTTAATATATGGAAAATCTGAAAATTATTGCACTTCCGCAAGCATTTTTCAGCCTGTTCGTGTTTCTGCTCGGCCATTCCACAAATGCGCAATAACAGTTTCATCAATCAACGTAGTGGTATCACCCAAATCTGCAGCTTGATCACCTTCAGCAATTTTTCGTAGTATACGACGTGTTACCTTTCCTTAAAATATAACAAGTCTTGGTAAATTAATCTAAATAATTCAAATATATAAAACAATAAAGAAATTTCCTCCCATTTATTTCATTTGTAAATGAAGAACAGACCTACATCAACCAATGAAATGATAAAGAAAAAGCAAAGCGAATTATTATGTTCGAGACCCATAACTTTCAGTTCTTTTACAAATACAGATATTCATGACTCACCTGACCGTGTTTTAGGTAATCCAGGCGCTAACTGTATAACATCTGGTACAGCAATTGCACCAATTTTTTTTCGCACCAGAAGTTTTAGGTCGTCAATTTTTTTGTCCGTAAGTTCTACGCCCTAAAAAAAATTATCATACAAAATTGAATGTGGGTATGGAAATGAAACGGAGGAAGAATAAAAAAAGATTGCAGTAAGACTACAATACTTTTATCTTTTATTTTAATTATACTTTTTATTTTCCACAAATCTTCCATTTCTCAAAAGCAATGCATAACGAAGTTACATCAAATAATACCATTCGTAATGTAACGAATGCATATGGAAAGCTGCCTTTGATGTCATGCGGCACTGCAACTACAGCTGCTTCTACTACATCATCATCGGATACTAGCGCAGATTCAATCTCAGCAGTTGACAATAAATGACCCGATACATTCATGAGATCATCAATACGTCCTATAATGTAAAATCGATATGTTCTATAACATAAAAATTAAATCAAAAAAGAAAAAATAATTTCGATTTTACATCAACACTATAACAGTTGCAAATTTACACCTGTGATCCAGTAATAACCATCAGCATCTCGACGAGCTCCATCACCAGTGAAAAAATAGCCTGGGTACGCCGAAAAGTATGTTTTTATAAATCGGTTATGATCACCCAAAATGCTTCTGCTTATACCTGGCCACGCTCGTTTGAAACACTGCAATATAAACAATTAAACATTTATCAACTGAAATTCTTTTCACTAATATTACTAAAAAGATTAAGTTTTACGGGTAACTATTTAATAACGCACATCATGCAAAACGATGCAAGATTGGTTTTTTCTGCAATTCTCATTTCCAACTTGACTGAAAGAATTTTCTAAAACTCAACAAAATAAAAACTAAATATTTGGCCTAGTAAATTTTTAATGAACGAAAAAAAAAGAAAAAAAAAGGATTTCCAATGTATTAATGACATGATTTGCATTACGACATGTAAAATTAGCTTATGTTATATAATCACAAATGAAACAATCACCAAAGTTCCTTTACCGACTCCTTCGACTTCTCGACCATTATCATCAATAATAACCGGCTCTATTCCAAAGAAAGGAAGCGTTGCACTACCTGCTTTACAAGGAATCGCTGCCGGTAATGGTGCAATCGTATGCCCTCCTGTTTCTGTCTGCCAGTAAGTATCAATGACGACACATTTGCCTTCACCAACAACCTAAAATTTGCCTCACCATCAAATCTTTTATTATAAAATTTAAGTGAATTTTCAGAATGCTGATTTAAATCGAATACCTTATACAACCATTTCCATGCTGTCGGATTGATTGGTTCACCAACTGAACCCAACAAACGTAATGATGAACGATTATGAGGTGTAACGTATTGGTTGCCAAAAGCCATCAAAGCACGCACTGCTGTTGGCGCAGTATATAAGGTTGTAACCTGAAATTAAAAAATAATCTCAAGTCAAATAAAAATTGAGTAGTGAAATGCGTTTAAATAAAAATAGCTTTTAATATTGTATAATTGATTCTAATGATGACTGTACGAATCGTGGATTGATTGAAAGATGATTGAATCGGATACAAAACTTTAATGATCATTAGAACAACAATCCATATTTTAATCGTCTATTAGTTATTAATAATTTACTTTGTACTTCTCCACAATTTGCCACATTCGTGCGGGTGTTGGATAACTCGGTACGCCCTCATACATAACACATGTTAAACCATTAAGAAGTGGCCCATATACAAGATAGGAATGTCCAGTAATCCAGCCGCAATCAGCTGTACACCTGTAAATATATGTTAAAAGGATGATTCTTTAATTTTCCCCTTTAAATGAATCCGTTTCCCAATTTGATTACTATTTGAAGTTATGACTTTGCATTTCATTTTTGCTTAACGTTTTTATTTATTCTACTTTAACTCAACTTATACTGACAATATACAGCCTGAAAACTTACCAATATACATCTTTTTCTGGATTAGCATCAAAAACAAATTTAACAGTGGCGTAAGCATATGTCATGTAACCAGCAGTAGTGTGCACGATTCCTTTTGGTTGACCGGTTGAACCAGATGTGTAGAGAATGAAAAGAGGATCCTCCGCATCGTTCCATTCGACTTCAGAATTCACTCCTTTTAATCGTTCCATTTCTTCATCCCAGATAACATCCAATTCAGGATTTAATTTCACCTAACAATAGAAAATAAAAGCAATATCACAATCTGAGATTTATAATAGGAATGTCTTAAAATAACTACTGGTTAGAAAATCGAGAGATAAAATCTACTTTCAAGACAAATAAGGAGTCAGTACGACTGAGAACTTGATTTAAATAAATCTGATTTTTTTAATGTAAAACAAAAAGAAAAAAAACATAACATATATACACAAAAATAAAAAAAACATATTCAAACACATAAAAATAAAAAAAAATGAAACATAAAGCTCAACTCTAATTTCTTCGAATTATTCGTTCATTTTCCAGTACAATTTCTTTTGATAATAAAAATAAACATTTCAGAAAGAAAATATGAGACAAATAAACGTTAAACTTACGGCGATAGAAGCAGTATCTTTCGGTTTACTAACACGTTCTAAATGTTTTAAAACGATGACTCTTTCCACCGGCTTACCCTAAAACACTGTATAAATGTTAATATATCAGTTGGTTAATGGCTACTTTTTAAATCAAGATAATGCGATAAGAAAACTGCCATTACTGCTTTCAGCTCAACAAAAAAGCTGAAATTGTTATTTGAATTGTATTACATATGCTAAGCGAAATATTAAAATACCTACCAACGTTCTGCATTCAACGAGAGCATCGTCAGCTATTGCTTTCAGTGTCACAAGCTTTTTGCCCCGATAATATCCATCAGCCGTGATCAGTATACGGGCTTCTGTTTGACGTATTCGAGCTGCCAAAGCATCAGCACTAAATCCAGCAAACACCACTGCGTGAATTGCACCGATTCTGGCACACGATAGCATTGCTATCGGTAATTCAAATGTCATCGGTAAATAAACCACCACGACATCGCCCTGAATCAACAATAGTAGCATAAAAGATCAACAAAAATACCGGTAGTTGATTTCAACGTATTTCCTGAATAAAGATATGCCGCTATTTGAAACATAAGATCATACAATACTGTAAGAAAATCGTAGAAAACTATAAAACATGAATGAAATCTGTATAGTAAAATATAAGACAGAAATTGTGTAATAAACCTTTTTAACTCCATGAGATCTCAGAACAGCAGAAAAAGTAACAACTTTGTTAAACAGATCTTGAAATGTGATCGAAGAACAATCACCGGGTTCATTACCTTCCCACAACAACGCTGTACGAGAACCATATCCTTAAATCTTGGTTTGAAGCAAATTGCAATGATATTTTTGTTAATTTTTTAATTTTTCTACTTTTTTCTAAAATCATTTCACCAACAAAACAGGAATATTTTTATTTTGTAAGTAAACGTTTTTTACCAAATTTAAAAACTTACTCTTAATTTATAAATTTATTTTCTTTATTAACAAAAATTACCTTTGTTAATATTTTGCTCCAAACAATTATATGCAACGTTTGTTTGTGCCCCTTCCATGAAACGTGTATAAATATCTCCCTTACGATAATCGAAATTCCATTCTAGTCCCTAAATACCAGTTTGCAGTAAAATTTCTACTACTATGTTGAAATCTTGAAAAACTAATGTGTAGTTAGATTTTTTTCTTCCACAGAATATCGAAAAAATGAAAAAAATAAACTTGGTGAAATCAGATTTTTCATATTTCTTGAAAAATAAAAAAAAATCTAAAAATTAAGTAATAAAAACAATAAATAAACAATTCTTCTATCTCTGAAAAATCAATTTTTCTTTTACATTCCACAGTTTCAATAATTAAAAAAAATACGAAGAAATCAAAGAAAGAAATATAATCGCATTAAAATACACTTTTAAATTGCTTGAGTAAGCAGTCAAGACGAAAGAAAACGAAATAATCAACCTTATTGGATGATTTTTCGAAGTAAAGTTCTTTAGCTACCGTTTTCCAGAATTCATCGGCATTGTTGATAGAGTTGCTATACATTTCCCGATATGAATCAATTCCTGTGACATGAGCTCCTAAAATATTCAACGTATAAGTTAATCGAAAGTAACATATGAAGGAAATGAAGTGAAATTACTTCGAAATTTGATTTCTAAACAAGAAGATATTGTGTGCATGAAATAACCACCAAAAAAATGATCACATTTGATCAAATCAAATTTGTAATCTACGATAATATCTATAGCGATCATCTGAAAGATAGTAGTTCGAAAGCGATTATTGAGAAACTCATACTTTATCTCGAATAGAAATGCATGGACGATCAAGAAAAAGAAAAAATTACTATTTGACCTAATATAATATATACAGATCACGTGCTTAAATGCCATCGTTTCATTCCTTCATCTCTCTCTCTCTCTTTCTGTTTCTCTCTCCTTCATACTTTTCGTTTTTATGACTTACTGCTACTTGTATTACACATTATATCTATATGATTTAAAGACATAAAGATCACAACAGAGACAGAAACTGAAGAATGTGGTAGTAAGGTCAAGAAAAGTGCTTCAATTTGTCTAAAAGCACTGATAAATATCTCGAGAAATTTGTAAGTCTTTCGAAATGACCGGTAATATAATGATAATAATATGTTCAATAAATAATTTGACAAAATGATTTGTTGTAACAAAATTTATCATTCTGTTGATAATTTATCAAGTGTAAATAAAAAAGGATTAAAATTTATAAAAAAAATAAAAAAAGAATATAAATCATACCAGCAAGAATAGGTGCTGGAGGAACGAACCATTCCTCGTTTTCATCAAATGTTTCTGCAACCTCAAATTTGACCCGAGCATCCGACATTGTTGGTTAAAAGAATGAATCAAGCGTGGAAGGTTTCTATAAACAAATCTATTATTAAATTTATTCAAACTATTATTAAATTATCAAACTCGACACTAATTCTACAAATATACATCAGAATTATTAAACAATCTTAATCAAAATATCAATTAATTTAGCAAAACTCATCATTATCATCAACTTATCACATTTGACATCGGTAATTCACTATCAAACCGATCAAAATCTTTATCACTTTATCAATTCATCATCAGCAAATAACATCATTGACATTTAAATACAAAAAAAAAAAAAAAAATCGCTAAATTTTTACCTGAATCTTCCATTTTCAAACATCTCTCCGATTAATCTTTCATCTTTTTTGATCATCTCTCTTCCTCTCTCTTTTCTCAATACATTCCTCTTCTCTCTTTCTTCCTTTCTCAATATTTTTGCTACTTCTTACTTTTCTCCTTTCCTACCCTCAACAGCATCAGCATTAATATGAGCTAAGTTTTTTGATAACCAATCTCTTCTTACTTTCTCCCTTTCCTACCCTCAACAGCATCAGCATTAATATGAGCTAAGTTTTTTTTGATAACCAATGATTTAAGCATCAGCATTAATATGAGCTAAGTTTTTTGATAACCAATCTCCCTATTCATCAAACCAGGTCCAAGTAAGACGTCGAAGTCAAGTCCAAAGTCGAGTATTACCTAGGACAAAGATGCAATGTTATGCCATATACACCTGGTGATCAAGAACAAATGGTACGAGCCAAGTGACGTGATGAGCTTGTCTTATCTCTTTCACTGGACATTAGCAAGAGATCGAGGTCAAGTCCAGATTGATTCATTACCAAATAATGATCATCTAGCATTCATGAAAACAGATGAAAAGATTCATTGGTGCATTTCGTAACTAGCATTCTCGGGTCGATAGTATGAATCAACGAATGAATGACTGAATGAATGACTGACTGAATGAATGAATGAATGAATGAATGGACAAATGAGAAAAACGAGTGATACATGATACATATATATTCGTACATATATATATATATGTATTACTCAATCATTCTATTCCTTACCTGTTTGCTTCTTTTAAAAAATTTAAACATCATTGTTTAATTTGACTTTTAAAGATTTTATATTTCATCGCTTTCGCCTCTTCTTTCTCCCTCCCTCTCTCTCTCTCTCTCTCTCTCTCTCCTATGGGAATTATTATAGCCGGAAATAATAGAGGACATATAAGCAAGGCCAATATCTAAATTTTAAAAGTTTTCAAGTGCAAAAAAAAATCCGATAAGCAAACTGCAAATTGTGCTCATGGATGTCAGAAACGAATATGAAAGCATAATTTGGAGCATTTTAAATGAGGCAACGGAATCAAACATAGAAATATTTTGAGGGAAGTCTTCTTCAAGAATAAGTCCAGAAGTTTTTCTTCCAACTGATGATTACTCCTAGCATTTTACTTCTTTCTTTCTGTTTGTGTTATCGAAATATCATAGAAGGAATTCTGTTGATATTGATTTAAAGATAACATTTTATCGGAAAATCTGATAACTTCCGAAACTTGTCCGATGAAACATTCGGTATGTGAAAGAAAAGGAATGAAATGTGTACAATCAACAAGGACCGCTATTTGTACTACTGAAGAATTGGTTTTTGGTCGCTGATAAGCTTTGGGCGGCCAGTTTCCGCACATAATTTTCTCCAAACAATCATTAACAGTCAAAGCTCTCTGATAAGACTAAAAATCAAAAAATTCGAAATTGACAAACTATCAGTGAAGGATGCAATTGATAACAAGTTTCATTAATGTTTCATTGCATTTTTAAAATTTTTCCATGTTAAAGATGATTCTTTAGCAAACTCAAGACATTTCAAATGTGAAACCAATATTTACTGAAATCATTGCGGTCAATTTGATTTATTTACTGACCGATATTTTCAGAGATAAGGCATATGGGAAAATGAAACAAACTCTTCCCATAAATTTCTGAAATGATAATCTTTTGACACGAAAGAAAAAATTTGTACAATGACGATGAAGGAAATAAGAATCATTTCATATCACCACTACTACTACTACTGCCATTGCTTCATATTGTTGATGTTTAAAATTCTGTTGAAAAGAAGAAAAATGAAATCGAAGAAAATATTGGTTGTTATGAAGAAGAGACTTAATTTTAAATTTCGAATTCACAATTATTGCTGTCATTCTTTTGCTCGGCTCATCGCAATTCAAACAAATTTTATTATTTTTTAAGCTTTGAATAAATGTTCGAATAAGCTTAAATGGAAATATCATTATATATGGAAGATAAGTAAAAGAAGAAAGGGAAAAATGGATAGAGAGAAGAGAAAAATGAAATTTAACTTTGACTAATAAACTGCTAGCATATTCATTCTTTCAGCTATTAAATTGAGTCACAAAAACTGAACGAAATCAAATTTGCAGTAAATTTTGATGATTTCCCGAAAAGGAAATGGCTTTTCTCGAGAGATCCTCAACAAATAATGGAACTAATTGAGAAATTTCTCGCAATCATCAGAAAGGGAAAAAAAAATAATAAATGATATCATTATTAACACTTAATTTTGATCAATGATAAATTATATCATTATTTTTCAACTGGAAATGAAAACAACGAAAAAAATAAGCACAGCGCAATGGACCAATCATTTATCTGTTCACTTTGTCAACGGATAAGAAAGATACTAATTTTGGAAATGATGAATGACAAAACTTTGAGAAAAAATGGATCAATGCTCTAGTAAATATGATAACGATAAGGTTGAAATTGGTCACTCTGATAGTGTGTGCCTCTTACAATGAATAATGATAAGTGAAGAGAATTAATAAAGAATAATTTATCACACTTAGTTCGATGTCATGTAAGTTACACTTGTTTAACATATCAGCCATGCATTCGTATGACATTTTGAAACTTTAAAAAATTTTACACTGATCAGTTAAATCATCAGTTCAGTTGAAATTGTAATATTAGTCATTAATTTGGTGAATACTCTTAGACCGAGATATACGATAGTAATAAACTATTTCTGCGATATTTCTTTTTCATAAGTCGGAATTAAATTTGAAAAGATGATTCGATCGTATTTGAAGAATATCAATAATTCATCTATTCCCGATTAATTGATAAGATAAGGATTATTTCATTAGTTGAATTTGAAAACCGACCATGTCATTGGATCATAATACAGAAAGAGCAACACAATCAGATCTATCATTAAAATATGATAATTGATTAGGATAAGCTAAGAAAATAATCAAGTATAGAAGGCATATAGAAATGAAATAGTTGGTCTAGTAGGAAATAAGCTATAATGTTTTTTTAATTGCTATTCGTATCAATTCTAACTCGTACGATGACAACTTAGAAGATGCAAAAGAAATAATCGATAAAACTATTCTTGGCACATATGGCTCTTTTCATTCAATGCATATATATATATATATGTATATGTAAATATGATTCTTAGAAGTTCATGCCAATATATATCATTGGAAGAAACATAAACGAGAAGGCCTGGTCGACTGCAGTTAATTTAAAGCCAGTTATTTTTTTAGCAATGATTTATCTGCTTTATCTTTAGGCTTTTATATCCTCTGAAAATTTTTTTCTTTTTGGCTTTCTTGTTTCTCAAGATTTGAAGAGAAGAAAGAATTGAAAAAGGAAGAGAAGAGAACTGAAAAGGAAATATTTTACATTTGCTCGTTTATTTTTTAACAGCCTATACTTTTTGTCATTTTTAGTTCAAAAGAAATTTTTCTTCGAAAATGTAAATTAGACTTTCGAAAAAAACAAATATATCAAAAAGATAAATAGGAGCTATGATAAAATAAAATATAATAGAAGAAGGTAATCATCAGATTGTGTAGTATGAATGAACATTAAATATGTTATTGATAACTACCGAGCGATAGATTATAAAAATATTGTATACATTTCATGGCCTAGTGATAAGAATTTTAAAAATACATTCCATTCGATTAATTCATTGTAACAAAAAATCGTTTATATTGCAATTGTATCAACTAACCTAATGATAAGAACTTAATAAATTTGAAGAGATCGATATGTTGGAAATTTAATCAAGGAAGTCAGACATCTGAAGAAAGGAAGAATACATTGAAAAATGGTGCATGATTCTTCTAGTCAATTTCAATCAACATCTTTCTTTACCAACTTCATTAGCAAGCTTATTTCGAATGCAAAATTCCCATCTATCAATTATTGAAATTCCGGAAGCGAAATTATTTCACATAAATTCACATAATCAAAAATTGATTAAGTGAATATTTTTTTTTTTCATAACAAACATCGGTGAACAATAATAGTTTGTCGTATCTGAAAGTTTCCGCTTTTTTTTATTTAAGAGAGTGAGAGACGATAGATAGAGTATTCTCGAACAAAACGCATCAAATATCGATGAGTACTCTCGAACAATACGTATCAAATATCGATGTTGTAAATCAATTTTATAGACATAACTTTTATTAGCAACTACTAGCGGTTTTTAGCGAGTAAAAAAAATATATTGGTAATATAATTGAACTAAATCATATTGTTGGAAAAATTGCTCGCAAAGAATTAAGGTAGGGGAAATGATACCGAGAACGAATAACAAACCCTTTATAATAAAGATATTTTTTTTTCATTTTTTTTATTTTTTTTTTTGTTTTTGGTATACCTGTCTGGTGGGAAAGTATTTCAAACATTATACATAAGCCTTGTTCTAGGAAATAATTTACATGTGAATTAGTATACGATATTTTACTAATGAGGATGCAATTAGATGAATGATTTATTACATTAGACATCGTAACATTTGTTAATTTTAGATAATGAGTAATGCAAAATGTAAAATTTTTCGATTATATCGATGTGCTAAAATATCTATTTGCTATATTTTCACCTCGCTAAAAACCAATTGAAATAATTCTCATAATGAGACCATCTCAGATTAATTACTAGTCTTTCACAGTGAATATCAGGCTGATTAATAAATGAAGAGCGAATTGTACTACTTTGCCAAATAAATTTAACAGTATTTGCTGCAAGAATAAACCGAAAAATCAATGTTTGAAATTAAGATGAACGAGAATATTACGCAGATAAGTTTAATATGAATGTGTTAAAGAGAAGTTTAATTAAAAAAATAAGATTGAAGAAGAGATGGAGAATTTACGAAAGAACAAAACACACATTAAACAAACAATAACAATTATGCACTTTTATATGAATCAAAAAGGAAGAGAACAACGTTTTACAAATTACACATGATGGACACAGCATAACATTCATTTATCTATTTCATTGGAAAAAAAATTAAAATACACAGAAAGAAAAAAACAGTTAAAATAAAATAGGCATGAAAAAAGATAAAAATAAAAAAGATAAAATTTTCTGCAGTAAAAATGTACGGAAAAAGAAACGAAATAATCATAGGTGAGAAGGAAATTAATGATTAATTCGAAATATTATCATTGGATTCAACATCATAACTAGATGGTTGATTTAAACTATTGCTACATGAATGTTCGCTTTTATCAACATGATTGTTTAAATATGGATTTTATTTAACAATAATAGTGCTTCCAGATTATTGTCTATTTTTATTTCATCATAAAATGAATCAGTCAACCAGTTCTATGACTTAGAATTAAAATAATTCATTGGATTTTTTCTTTTTTCGAGAAAAAAAATGTGCAACTTTGATATGACATGGAATGAATTAATTTGTCTTCAAGTAATTTTGTCATGATAACCTGAATTGATTGCATATTCCATCTGCAATTAGCTATATATTAGACTCCTCTGATTAAAAACTGATACGAGTGCCATGTATTATCAACAACAATTTAATCACAATTCAATTTTTGCATTATTTTGGAAAATGTCAACTGGAATGTTTACATTGATTTGCTCGATTGGACATAGGCAATGAAAAGAAGTTAACATTTTCAGCAATATTTCCATTAGCTTCTATTAAAAGCAAGCTATTGGATTGTGTTCGTCTTTAAAATATGAAATTAATTCAGCAATTCATTTTACAATGAGATGAGATAGCATGTCGAATTGGCAAGAATTTGAAAGCATTGTAGGTATTCCATGTTTCGAAACGGGCAGCAAGAAGATTTATGGATCAAATTTGAAGTCAATTAATAGCATGGGTCAACCATTTGTTATCATTAATTATCAAAACATTTATTTTTTGTCATTAATTATTTATTGTCGACCAAGAAAAAGATCATTTTTTAACTTCCTTATGGCGAGTATTATGACACATCCTTTTATGATTTCGTCATTCAAAGAATTTTGTGAAGACAGTGAAAGTTTAAAAATAAAAACGAAAGTTGACAGTAAGCAATTGAAAGCAATGCGTTTCTGAAGGTGATTCTTTTATAATTATATAATAATTATATGAAAAGTTATTTTTTCTATAATTATACGAAAAGGTTGTTTAGTAGTTTGATATTAGCTGCAATGTGATCATTTGATATTTCAGCGTCAATTTGCAAAATATTATAATCGATAAACTTATGAGTTGATTATTAATTATGAAAATCCCTACAAAGTTTCGTATTTCTCTCGATAAATTTTGCCATAAGAAAAAATAGTTTGTATGTAACAAATGGGTGAAAATCACTTTAGTGGTTGAAGGAAACTTCTAGAGCACCAAAAAAGTGCATAAGACAATCGTGACGATCATTGATCATTATTTGGCGATTGCTATCACGAAAACTTGCTCAATTTTAATGGAGTTATTACATCTGAGAAGTATATAATCAATAAGACAAATAAACTGAAAATGTCCTTCAGGCATTAAGTGGTTAAGAAAAGGATTCAATTTCTCAAGAAATTATTTGACTACGCGTTGGAATAAATGATTATTTCAAGAGTTAAAAAATTAAACTAAGAAGCTCATATCCTTCATTATTTGATATTCAACCCTACTTCTTCAATCATTTCAACGATTCTTTGCAGTGATAATACTTCAGCAATCGATAAGATACAAAAAATGTCTCTTAAGAGTTCGTCAAATTTATTAATTAACTCATAAAGTTGTGCTTATCGATTTAAATGTTTTATCAATTGACCGGAAATATCAAATGGTCACATTGCAGTTAATATCAAATTATTAAGCAACTTTTCATATAATTATTATATAATTATAAAAGAATCACCTTCAGCAGTTGCTTTTAACTGCTTATTGTCAATTTTCGATATTACTATTTCATTTTCAAACTTTCACTGCCTTCATGAAATTCCCTGAATCATCACTGCATTCTACATCTATTAACAGTTACTATGCCAAATGCGATTTGTTGATATTTTGCAAATGCGAAATTACTTTCTATACTCCATGATCCATCTTGATCTGAATTAAATAGAAAAAATCACTCAAATTTACTTTTTACCGAACAATTTCATTTATTTGGAACAATTGTAAAACAAAAAATGAGAAACGCTAGATTAAATATTAATATAACACAGCCACATTCATTTATATATATGTTCCAATATGAAAAAATTCAGTTTAACAATCCAAAAGACGATCGCTTTTGCAATTCATTGACATTAAAATATCTCCAGAAAAATTTTAGCAACTTGATGACATTTATTCTATTAAAAATATTAAATATATTTCTGCACCAAAATCAAAGCTATTTTCTTCCATTCATGTTTTGCAACTGTGGTTTCCATACTGTCTTGTATATAAATATTTCCAGTTAAGGGTGAAATCAATTTTCATTTATAAAATGATTAGAATGAAATAAATCATAAAAAGATGTTTCATAATATTCGCCATAAGAAAGAAAAAAAACGATGTTTTTATTTGGTCGACAATAAATAATTAATGATAAAAAATAAATGTTTTGATAATTAATGATAACAAATGGTTGACCCATGCTATTAATTGACTTCAAATATGGTCCATAAATCTTCTTGCTGCCCGTTTCGAAACATGGAATACCTACAATGCTTTCAAATTCTTGCCAATTCGACATGCTATCTCATCTCATTGTAAAATGAATTGCTGAATTAATTTCATATTTTAAAGATGAACACAATCCAATAGCTTGCTTTTAATAGAAGCTAATGGAAATATTGCTGAAAATGTTAACTTCTTTTCATTGCCTATGTCCAATCGAGCAAATCAATGTAAGCATTCCATTTGATATTTGCGTGGATAAACCAATAATTTAAAAGCGTAAAAATTAATTTCATTTCTCGATTAATCAAATAGCTTCTTATTATATTCTAATTCCTTCCTAATATTGTCTCTCTAAATTCAAAAATTTGTTCTTTTGCTTCTTAAATATCAATTCCTTTTAGCATATATTGCTATACTAACATAATGTGCAATATAATATGTATGAATATATAATTCATAATGTAACTACATGTAGTAAGTATTCTAACAATGCTGCAATTGGAAAGTCTTAATTTATAGGAATGAAGCAAATAGATTCTTCAATCTTAATATAACAAAAAAAAAGAACAAATTGTCAAGACTTTAAAGGAAAATCTCAGATGCCAAAGGTTAGAACCAATATAATCGACAGCATCTCAATATAATCGATAGCATTTAATAACAGAAGTTGTCGAATGCAAATGAAATTTTTGAATTTGAAATTGGTAAAAGGCGGCATGAAGATGTGGTTCCTTAAGACAATTCATCTTGTTGTAAATAAAACATTCACTTGGGAAACTCTGCCTAGTAATGGCGATACGTAAGATTCTTGTGTGATAAAGTTACGTAAATATTTAAGATCACGTAGTTATTTAAGTTCTCGTGCGATATAGAAGAAAACATGAAATCGAAAAATGTTATCAAATTGGCTTTGCAATTCGCATCTGTAATAGATTTAAAAAGGGATTGATTTTAAATCATTGATCAATAAATTACAACTATATGATTAGATTGGAATTGAGACTTGGAAATTTCAAGGTAAAATTTGAATTTTGATGAGATGAAGCGGGTCATAATTGATATATAATTGGACTGAAGACAAAAATTGCAAATTTTGCTGGGCAAAATTTTAATCTTATCAAATTGCAAATCGCAAATGTCACGTACTTTATTACAAATGTTAAGAACTGATGTATATATTGGAAGAGTTTGAATTCATTTCGAAATTTAGAAAATGTTTACTTTATCGGGAAATCAGACTGAGCGCGAGAATAACTTTCAAAAAATTAAAGATCAAGTTGAAAGTATCAAAATGATTCTACGATGTGGCATATGGTTATTTTTTTTTGGAATTTTGAAAAATTATTTCACATATCTCTTTCAGTTATATTTAAGAATGATATATGAAACATAGATGATCTTTGAAACAGTTTGCCATTTGTAGTCTTTTTTAGTTTTAGTTTAAAAAAATATGTTGATTGTTTAATTTATTATCACATCGCTTTGAAGATGATATATGTTGGTAGAATTTAATAATAATAATGATTTTTGTTCAAAGATTTAATAATAATCTGAAGTATTTATAGTAATTAAAACAAAGCATGCGAGTAAAAATAAATTGAAATTCTTACTTTGTATTTCCATCAATCTGTCTTCTGAATCATGCTTCTGATTAGTTTGTTTTCTTTTCTGTAAAAGGCATCAAAGCTTCAGAAAGATATTTTGGTATTTTATGACCCAGTGATCTTTCCTAAAATATTCACATTCGCTTTACTTTCAGCTGTTCAACTTTACGTGATCCAATTATGACCACTTGCAATCATGCCTTCTGCAGGTGTTTATTTTGCTATCCTTTGCTCATTATTTTCAGCTGTATTATTTTTCTCACCAAATACTATTATATGTATCGAAGATATAAATAGATCCAAGTATATATTATAGTTAGCTTGACATCTCTGTAGAAGTGTAATGCTTAAATATATCAGGAATAGATAGAACAAACGATCAAATAAATGTTAAGTATCAACATTTTAATATTATTTAAGTTTAATTTGAATTAGCGATTAAAACTCAGTCATTTGTAGAGTTTGTCTGTTTGAGTGCTTCAAAAGATTTTCATTGATGCGATGTCCTATCTGCAATATAGCGTTAAATAAAAGGTTTATTTTTTCTTTTTTTGTTATTCTTGACGTACATCATTTACGCATCTCATTATTTTGCATAATATTTATAGTACCTTACGAATGAAATATTCATATAGAATTATTGGACTTTCAAAATTTAGATTTCCAAAAAAAAGAAAAAAGATTACTAAAGGATACAATTTCAGAAGTTGCGCAAGTTGTCCATTGCTATCGTCATTACTGGAGAATTATTTGATGTTAGCAAAAGCATTCAAGAAAGATATTTTATCAAATGATTTTGCCAAGGAAAACGATTTCATCGAAAGTCAGGTTTGTGTTCTTTATATTCTAGCTTCAGCTGTTGTTTATATTATTTCGAAATGTTCATTCATGTTAATTAGAAAATATGCTCGTGATTGCCCTCTGATTTCATACTATGCTTGAAAAAGAATTCGTTTGTTTGTCAAGAGATGGCAGTAGTGAAATTTTCATAGCGAGTTTCGAACATTTGAAAAAATTCATTTAAAAAAAACACCTGATTAACTGAAATCTCTTTCAAAAGATATATTCAGATTGCAGTGTCACAGGCTACATTATCTCCATTACAACTCCCTCATAATCAACCGCGAAAGGTTATTTTCGAATATATAAATAAATACTAATTTAAAATTTCAAGCAGTAACAATTTTTTTTTTTGTAATATTTCAAATATTGTGAACTTTGCATTTTACATTGTTTCCATCGATTTTGTTGTTCACATAAGAGGCATAGTTTATTATTCAGCTACCAAGAAAGGAATCAAAAAATGCAAAGCGGCGTATTATCCATCTGCAGCATAAACCAGAGAAAATGCAGCGGATTGACGAGCTACATAATTCCAGTTCGATAACGGGAATTGCCATGAAAACTTCTCCGGGAACGTCAGCAGTTAAGGACACTTCTTGCGACATTGAAAATATGGATCGCAGTACTAAGTCACTGTTCAAACAACTCCGGATAAATTCTGAGGAATTCAGAAGTGGTGACAAGGAGATTGAAAATGTTAGGATCCATACGGATGAAAAAAAAATGCAACATAAAAGTCAACAAATTGATGTGGAAGATGCGGTGTTTTCACCGCAGTATGCAGAACGGTTGGATTTTAGTATTTCAGCAATGAATAATGAGGAAATTCAGAAAGGTGTAAACAAAACAGATGCTTTGGCACGAATAGAAGCGATTGTTAATTCTGTGTTTCGTAAGTTATTTGGAATATTGTTGGGTATCAATCCGATATTGTATAAGGTATTTTTGAAATGTGACGAATACAATTATATAATTAATGATTGAAAGCAGAATTTACATAGAGTTGATATACAAGAATTTTTGTTAGCATGTTAGCCTTTCTGTTATTATTTATAATTTCTAAAAATAAATAATTTAATTCGTTTTCCCAGAAGAAAGCAAAAATCAGTCACGAATTGAGGTGCTTATCAAATGTATGCCATGGATATCTGGTTTTCTACGTTTGGTTGGTAATTTTAAATATATTTAATCTACAAAAGCTGATGTTGCTATTAGATTAATTCTTATAGTTGCAGAGTCGAGAAGAACTGATCAATGCAGTGCTTGGAGCAAATGCCGAGAAAGAACATCGTAATGAGAACAGTAGGTCTTTTTTTTTTCAGCGAATTTCAACGGAAATTCGAGGAAGTGAGTGCTTAATGAAATGTAATCTTTTTTCTTTATTTTAAGGTCCTTCGAAAAGTGATATTGATCTGGTTCTCGAAAGCGACGAAGAAACAGAACTTGTAATTCCAATAAATATTTCTTATGCAGACGATTACAATAATAGTGATGCGCGACAGAATAGAGGTCGTAATACTGAACAGAGCACTGCTTCACTTCTAAAAGATGAGCATTGCTATAAAGAAAATAATAAAGTATTTCATTCAATAATGGTATCTGGAGCATCGAAACTTAGTGATCAGGTGAAGAGACACACAGCTTTATTCATCAAATATTATTATCAACGTTATTCCTGTATTTACAATAATATTCATTCAAGATATAGATTTTTCAGTCTTTGCTGCGGGAATTTTTGGATAATTTCTCTTCCTTCAAGCTTTCCACATCGATAAATCGAAAGTGTACTTATCTGATTATTTTCAATACCGGTAAATTTGCATTTTAATGGGAACTCATGATTCTCATTGATTAGTAGATCTGTTAATTTAATACGTTCACACTTTGTTTATAAAGCGTGCACTGATGATATTTTAAACTAGTGAGTTTTACAGATGGTTTAATTTGTGAATTTTGGACTGTGAAATTAATTTACGCATTGGTTAACCACTGTACGATTGTGTCATATTTGTGGTTAGAAAATTGTCTCAAGCAAAAAAGTATTCTACCTTCGGTTAGTGAAGAGTTTTTTATATAGAAGAAGTTATGATGAAGTCTAAAGGCAAATTTCAAATTGTTGATATAGAATTGCTTTAATCAAAAAAATATTTTATCCGAAAAATGTTCTCTTTTTCAGTATATCCTCGGATAGTAAGATTTTCGTGGTATTTCATTCTTTTCAGGATGATTTCGAAATTTTGCTGAAAATAGACGAAACTCTGATAAGCGTAAGCGCTCAACGTGCTCTTATTGATCCGAGGACTTTATTCGATGGATATGTATTTTATGTTCCGCAAACTTTTTTTAATACAGAATTGATAGCAAGGGGTATTTGTTGAATAATCGTTGTATAAATACTCGAAAGATTAAAATAGATAAATATAAATTCAAATTGTTGATATTATTTATTCTTTTAATTCTCTTGTGTAACTTTAATTTCTTTTATTTAATAATGAAGCAATTTGAGATCCAAACTTATGATATATGTGGAAGAGTTTTTTAATTTGCTCAGAATAATTGAATTGTAACTGTAACACTTAAACGAAGAGATCCATTTGCTGAAAATTGTATATTTTAGTGTAATTAAATAGGGATATAGTCGCTTATAGTTATCTTTTATTTTTTAGAAAAACAAATTCTTTCGGAATTTTATATTTTACTTCCATTTTAAAATTATCCATTAATTTCCAGATATTTTTTTGGAGATCATCGAATTGAGCGGTGGTAAGACTGTGTCACATGTTTGGGAGCTTCCCTCTGCATGCAGTTACATCATATTTGCCCCAGATTGCCTAAATCAAGATGCCGCTCGAAGGTTTGTTGTTGACCGTTATAGAAAAATAGTTTCAAAGCGATTAGTAAAAATCAAGTGTCATTTTGTTGTCATTGCAATACTACCGACAGAGCAGAAACATGGACCGGTTTTATTTGCGTCAGGGCATCAAATTATGCTATACCTATTGAGGTTCTGACATATGATTACAGCTCAAGGCTTATAAATAAATTAATTGCGGAGTAAACTAACTACAAATGACTAATTATAATTATAAATGGTGTAATTTTGGTGTTCGGAATATCTTCTTGTACATGCAATACGCAGAAGATATCTCGATAGTAGTCTTATGTAAAGATAGAAGTAATTAAAAATACAATAAAATTACGAAAGTTTTGCGATAAAAGATTGTTTATTAAATCTGAATGTTAAATTTACGTAGATTTCATTTTCGTAAGGCTTGAAATTAGATTATCATTATTACATAGTACTTTTTGAGATTTGAAATGGATGTGAAAAGAGAAGTATTAAAAGCTGATTGGATTTTTGCATCAATTGGTCAACATCGCCTTCTAGATAGAGAACCTTATCGCCTTATAAAGTGGATCAGCTGATTGTGCATCTTTTTCATTAATTTCATTTTATCTATATCTTTCTCGCCTTTTTGCTCCTCTTTTATGAATTTCGTGCTATATTTATTCTCTGTTATTATGGAACTTTTTTTTTTCGGTCTTAAACATTATGTATATATTTACTCATCGTTTTTGTTTGTCACTGAGGTATTCTTTATTGTGACGTCCTGAATGTATGACACCATTTATTGGTTACAATCATTGTGATAACTCCCATAACTGGAAACGAATATGATTGATATACTACGGTGACAGTGAAAAGTGAGCGTTGCCATGTTAACTCTGGTAAATACGCACATATCGATAATATCTATGGATACAGTTTGAAAAAAAAAAATATATATCTGTATGAATGTACATATAACTAATTATACGATAGTGATCCTTACGAATATCAAAGAAGCATGATTATGTATATGTGAGAATGGATGGATGGATGGATGAATGTGGATGATAGATTACTCAGATAGCATGCAGAGGAATGTATGAGTGTATAAGATATGGAAGGATAAGTAACTTTCAAAAACTTTATCAGGATCTTCAGTACTTTTGATTGATTTGCTAAATTCAAAAAGCAGAGCTCAAGAATGCTAATATTGTGGTGTGTTTAATTGCATTAAATATATTTTTGTGATACAAATACCGATTCGCATTCATTTTTATTGAACAACCAACCATATTCATGCAGCAATGATCGCTAGTTGGTGTGATAAGGCAGTGTGTGGTGGTGGTGTGATGGATGACAATTAAATACCTAACAATAATAAGCAAATTTAAAATGAGCGTTCAAGATGTCAGCCAAATATTCCCCAATTTGGTCATATGCTTTATGCCCCTTCCATATCCTATTTTGCCGACTTACGCAAACACAAAGGAGAAGCTTGCTTGATGCTCGTGAGATTCTGCATGTGCAACAGCAACAGGTGCATAGCTTTGGGAGTTACAGTAATGATGTTTCGGTGCTGTAGAATGGAGCGTTTGGACCATGATTCCATGATTGTCCCCTTCTTCAGTACGTGGCTCCCGACACCTTGGGTTCGCTCAGTCTCGTCGCTGCTTGAAATCAAGCACAGGCGCATCGCCGGGCGATCATACCTGGCACTTCACGTATCTTCAATTCTTTCTCTTGAGTCATGTAAACAAGCGTTATCGGATCGTATTCTGTTGGATGGCAACAACCGCTTACCGCATTTTTTTTTGTCGATGAAGTGATTTTGCTATGAGCTGAACGACCAGCCTGGAAGAATTCCAACTGAATAGATTCAGAGAGATTTCAGAATTCGGAAAAAAAAATTAAATATGTTGGAACTATAAATAAGATAATAAATCTAACTGATCTGGAAATGAAGCAACCTACATGATAAAGACGACATTCTCCGCTGCACATATGCGCATCGTATAATTTCGGAGCGATGACAAAATCCCAACCAGCTGCTTCGAAATCTACAACTAAACTATACAAGCAACAAGATGGTTCATTCATCTCTTTCGTACATACTTCCTGATAGCTACGCTTATGACGGCCCCATTCCTCGATAGTTGTTAGCTCGAGATACATCATCTATAACGAGATGATATAGCTATTAATCATATATACTTACAATAACATTCATTTGTAACTTCTGCAACGACTCACATTTCAAACTAGAAGTAAATTAATTAATTACTATTTCATAACAATTGATTAATGAGAGAAGTAAAGGTACAAACATTTTTAGAATCATGCTGCGGATGGAGAGCTAAATTTTCGCCTTTATAAAAAGCTTCCACATATAAACCGATGAAATCATTACCACTCCACCATCGTTGTACATCATCAATACGTATTGGAATTTGTATGTAACCATCTTTACTAAGATCAACGTGACGTTTACGTTCCGCCAAAGGTGCACCAATCTGAACTTTTTAACGAGTTTATTTTTTTAGATATTGCAATTGATAGTCATAAAATTTAGAACTACGGTTAGTTTGCAATGAGAAAATATATCTTCAGATTATATCATTTATCTTTGTGATATCGAAAATATCCATATATCATTGTGACGGATCGATGAAATTCTTATTTATCTGTGTGCATTACTTGAACCAATCATCTGATTAGATTTATTTAGAACACAGATCCATCGATTTCAATTTCAGATCTAATTTATTTATCATTTTATTATTAGGATGAAGTGACGGAAAAATGACAAATCAATCATTCATTTGCAATCTAACAAATGTTTAAAAATCAAAAGAAGTCGAAAAATTGCTCGGATCAATTTCACGAGATTATATGATTAGTTATATCACCTATGATTATATCAATTTTCTACGATATCAGTGTGAAGTTAGTAAGCAAACTAATGAAGTTCTCAATGAATACCTCTAATTTTATGAGGTGCTATCACTTATGATCGGAACTGAGGTAAAACTAATTAAGAATGGAGAACATATATCATCAATTTTAACTTTGTTATATAGTAAGTAGTAAATTTTTTAAAAATGATTTCTTCCTCATCAATTTGCTACTTATTTGATAATAATTTAACAGTAATTTGAGTGCCATGATAAGTAATGTTAAGATAAATTCATGCAACTTGTCGAATAAATATAAGCAAGATTTAGTGCCACTTTTACTACGTGTAATACATATGTTATTTAAAGTGTGGTATCATGTGATGCTTGAAATGTGGTACTATAATTGGTCAGTAGACAGAAATTTCCATCAAAATAGTACTGTGCTACTACTGGAATTTATCTTTGAATTCATCATTTGCCATTTCTTCGTCCTAATTCTAGAAAATTCGTCGAGAATGCTAAAAAAAGTGAAGTGTTAAATGTGGTGTAGCAGAAAAAGATGAATAGTATAATAATATAATATTTACATGATATCATGCGTTCAGAATTAAGTAAAATATGATATAGCAAAGAGGATAAATCGTAATATTTATGAAGCAAAAGATATGCACATGAGCTTATCAATCTCACATTATCAATGTTCTCTTTAAAGAAAATCAATTGATTTCTTTTTCTCAACGAATCTTTCAAGCTAATGGCATTGTTGAATATCTATCTTAAACGATTGTGAAAAGATAAATTTTTGAGATAAATTTGAATAAAAACAGATCCTTAGAAAAGGGTTAAATGAGAGCAAATTTCTAGGAATGACCTCAGATCTTGAACAACTACGATTGAAAGTAAGTTCTCTGGTACATTATTAGTAAAACAAATAAGTTCTCTAAAATTATTCCAAATAAAAAGAATGATAAACTTTTTAATAATAATGCTTTCAGACTTTTTCTAATGTTAGAATGAATTTCCCAATTCTAAAACAAGTAGTTGATAAAAAAATTAAGTAATTGTTGCCATGATATATGAGTAAATTTTCATGAAAGATTCTTTATCAATAATAAATTCTGACAAAATAAGAAATATGATGGTTAGAAAAGAATGATATGACATTTTAACGTACTCTCCTGCAAACTTACCTGTCATTTCCTTACTAACTTTTCAAACAAAAATTAGAAAGCAACAATCACAATTTTTGTTAAATTGTTAAAATTTATACAATTAAATGCACAGATTCTGAATAGTACCTGCTAAATTATGAATTCTTCCCTCTGTAATTAAATGCACAGATTCTGAATAGTACCTGCTAAATTATGAATTCTTCCCTCTGTAATTAAATGCACAGATTCTGAATAGTACCTGCTAAATTATGAATTCTTCCCTCTGTAATTAAATGCACAGATTCTGAATAGTACCTGCTAAATTATGAATTCTTCCCTCTGTAATTAAATGCACAGATTCTGAATAGTACCTGCTAAATTATGAATTCTTCCCTCTGTACTATTTATTCTATCTAAATGAATCACCTGAAAAAAAAGACGAAAAAAATGCTAAAGAGCGATAGAATTTATAATATCTGCATTTTGTTGCGAACAATTATTGTTATTTTTTTGAAAAATAAAGATAAAAAATAGTAGGTGAATAAAGCAGACATGATATAGAAATCACTATATATACATATATGATAATGATAATGATTTCTAGATAAAATTCAATATTTCTTTTCCGCAATTACAAATTAGTTTTTTCCCATCTTAGGCTTAGGTCTAGACTTAGGCTTTGATGAGAATAACCAAAGATTATTGCAGAATTTCAGTTGAAATAATCATTATAACATTATTGTTCAGTCTCGAAAATAAATTTAATTTAACATTAATTTGATTTTCTTTAATTGTAAAAATTAGTCAATTTTTGCAAATATCCACTGTCGTTAATGATTCTCGAAAGCTTCCTGGTGATAAAACAACATTCTAGAATCCTTCATCTAAATCATAATTATTAAAGAAAGATAGAGATTAAAAAAACAAATGGGATTAGATGTAATAAAAATGATTATCAATTATATCAATGATTATCCTTCCCATTGTGTCATTTTTATCATAAAGAAAAGCTGGTTTTGAAACAAATATAATAAAGTTACTAGAATAACATGGATGAGGAGTGATATATGTATCAATATAATTAAACTGTTCTTTATGCTTGAATTATTATTTTTTTTAAAGCTTAAAAAATCTCAATAATATCAAAGTCTAATTTTTTTTGTTATCACATATCCTTCTGTATTTCGTTATTTCCTTGACCATTCGAGATTCTTGAAAATGAAATTTTTTCTTAATAGACTAGAAGCAAAGAAACTTTTGCATTAATGAATGTTACAATTATAAAGCCGTTAAAAAGTTGGCAACAAATACTGACTAGTATATGAGATAAAGTAATGCTACTTTGTTGTTTCACATATTCCGTTCTAAATTTGCAAGTTACTTCAAAAATTAATTATTTGACAAGTTGTCGAAGGTATTCTTTAATTAGTCATAAACTTCGTGTTACATTGATTATAAATAAGATCTCGAAAAAAAAATTCTCGACGAATAAATCCTATGTTTTAAGTAACTTCGTCAGCTTTTTTTTCTTTTATTTTTTGCACTTTACTGATTTTCTAAACTTTTCTTCACTTTTTCGCTCTTTCTACTAAAATTAATTTCCTAAAATAAAACCATAAATTTTGTCGTATAGGTTTTATCTGTAAGTTTACATCCGTTAATTTTGCCGTACAAATGTGAGGAGAACCGATAGATGTTACGCAATTTATCAACCATTACCATACAGATTCTAAATTGAGAAACCGATACGCCAAGTTAACTTTCCCTCTCTCTCTCTTTCTCTCTCTCTTAAAAAAGATCAGTTTAATTATTTGTTCGATGAAAGAAAGTATTTACAATAAAAGACAAGTTATCCTGCACCAATTAAAATTGCAATTTTCTAGCTCTTGCAAAAGGAAAAAAAAAAGCAAAACAAAACAAAAAGATAAATGCAAGAATAACCTTGAAGTTTAATCAATCTTCACTTATACTTCAATCTATGCAACAACTACGTGACCTCGATATCACTAACTAACGGAGATGAAATATGAAGATTTTCGGCTCTTGGCCTTGATCCATATGACACATATCGCGTTACCATTACTCTTTTTATTGTATCTTTCGTATGAATATAAATTATATATATATATATGCATATTATCGATATATATGCTTAGATGATAACGATGATAACGACAATGTTTGCTAGAATCATGATAAACAAAACCCGTTTTGCAAACTTGCCGCTCCAAAATCAGAAATGTTTCTCGAAAGCAAACGCACGTCAAGAGTCAAATTATTACTTGTTCTATTGAAAAACTAATTCGGAGATCTCAAAAATGTGAATAAACAACAACAACAAGAAGATACGGTATTTCATTATTACACAATTAATTTTAGTTCCCTAAGAAATTTTATATATTTGATGCTTTTTTGAAATTGATATTTTCAAATCATTAAGTTTTTTTTTTCTCAAAATCGAAGCAATGAATGTGACGCACTTCTGTTTTTTGAGAGATGAAAATAATAAATAAACCAGTTGGAATGGAACAGATAAATTTAAAATTCTGAATAAATAGGTCATCCTTTTTTCAGAAAACATAAATCCGGCTGAATACATTGATTGTTTTTGCAATTCATTTAAATTTCTAAAAACAAAAATGCTTACAACATTTCTGGATGCTAACTTCAAAAAAAGAAAAACTTGACTTGTGAGTGTTAACAACTTAAGAAAGACGTCCAATATATATCACACCAAAATTATGATTTTGACATTTCTATTGCTCATGAGGATTATAAAAAAAAAAAATTTTGATAAAAGTGCAATGAAATTTACTTGTACGTGATAAGTGAAGCAAAACCTCTGATGTTATCAAAAATATACGTACAGATATGTCACAGTCCAAAAATGACACGTGATAGATGATAAAATATGTGAAATTATGAACAAAGAAAGATCTGTCAAAAGTTGCAAAATGAAATGAATGACCTGAAATAAATGAAAGCAATCGGGAGAATCAGAAAGGAAAGGAATATGAAGAATATATTACGGATTTTTGCACAATGCAAGTTATGCTGATATTGATATTCTGAAAAGCAATCTTCTTCAATCTTTGCAAATGCGTTTTGCCGCATATCAGAAAATTTTACTGATATCTTCTTGTTTGTTAATGTGTAATTAATGAATATAAATGAATAGATCAATTTATATCAGTATCATATCTCTTATGAATTAAAATTGCCACATGTAAAAGAAAAAAGTTGAAATCAAATGAAAGTATTGCTGCAAAAAAAAGAGTTCCAAGACAGAGAATGATAAAATGTTTTCGTAAACGGACATTTCACTTTTTAAGACAAAAAGAGAAAGATAAAAAGTGTAATACCGAGCCGTTCTTGATCACTTCCTTGACAAGCACTTGTACTGCAGCAATACGTGAATCAGGATGAAGCTTGGTTGATTTTCTGGAGATAGATATTGAGTACAGTAGATAGTAGAAGTTTTGACATTAACTCATCGGAAAATTTGAAATGTGCAAGAACTTGATTCGGATTCAAATTAAAGTGTGCTGGTGTCCGCTCGGCTATTATAATTGTTCGTTCCGCTTTACGTTCTGGCATCATTAATTCATCGGCCAAAAATGATGTATGCTGCAGCGGTGCTGTTGCGGAATCATGTCGTAATTGATACTTCAAATATTTTGCAACTTGTGGTATTGTTGGAAAACCATCTTGTGGTCGTACCTGTGGTGGTGCATCCAAGCCAAGCTTTTCCAAAATTTCACGTTTAATTATTTCCAACCGTATTTTTGCTAATTCATCTCGTGCTTCAGCACAACCATGACAACTATGATTATTACTATTGTTATTGCTATGATGACGCCAAATGGTAGTACCATATGTTGTTGTTGATTGGCTATTACTGAATAAGCTCAATGCTAGCAATATCCAATGTATCGATGCAGTAAGCAACAATGTCATTCCTTTTTTTTTAAAAAAAAAAAGGTTGCCCTGCTAGAAATGCCTCGATTGGTGGCTTCTACAGTCGGCAAAATTGATGATAGTATGCGTTTTATTATCAATCAGATATATATGTAATTACAGCCGTCGAGAAACCACCAGCACACACCGAAAACCCCTACCAAATGGTAGGATTGCCTGCAACTAATGGTGCTGTAAAATGATTTTGCTGAAGATAATAATAGTGCTCTTGCTGATGATGCTGCTGCTACTGATGATGATGATGATAGTAGTGATGGCGTTGTTGATAACTGATGATAGTCGTAATGATACTGAGAGTAATGATGATTACGGCGATACTGATGATGATGATGACACTGATGATGATGATAATAAGTTATCGTGATACTGATAAGTGATGATAGTGATAATGATGGTAGCAATGTTATGGTGATACTAATGATGATGGTGATGATGATGGTGATGGTGATGGTAATGGTGGTGACGGTGATTGTGATGGTGGTGGTAGTGGTGGCAGTGGTAGCGGTGGTGGTAGTGGTGATTGTGGTGATAGTGGTGATGGTGCTGGTGATGGTTGGTGGTGGTTGTGATGGTGATGATACTGATAGGGAGTGTTTGGTGATTGGCATGGCGCAAAGGGTGTTTGCTCTTTCTCTTCCTCTTCTGCCTTCCTAATTTCTTTCCTTCGACGTTGTTCGGTCAGTTCGGCGCAACTCCGCCTTTCTCAATTCCAACTGTATGCTCCACGTTTGGTTCTCACTTCAAAATTCATTTCCAAATAAATTTTTTATTTAAAAACCAACAAGTTAATTGCAAAATTATTTATGAACAATTGCTATATTATCATTTATATATCACATCACATTTACATCTATCTATCTATCTATCTATCTATCCATCTATCCATCCATCTATTCATTTATCTAGCTATTTCTCTTTTGCAGAGAGATAAACAGAAAGATAATTCTAAAAAGTCAACTATATGAATAAATAAATAGTAATGATAGAAAAGCACGATAAGGAATAATTATAATAAATAGTACGGAGATGTAAACCATCTCTTGGCACATAACTTAACAGATCAAACTATAGCTAGAAACTTTGTTGAAATTACTCGAATGACTGATAAAATCATTATCATTAGATAGATTTACCATTAAGTCAATAATAAGGCTATGAGATTAAATTAAATTAGCTACAGGAACTGTAGAGATAATCAGCGACCATTTTGGAATTATAATATCAATGAAACGAGCTATTCAAAAACCGCATGGAGAGAAAGTTTATTAATAAATATTTGCATAAAGTTAGGGAATATTACTGACAAAAGGATAAAGATTCTTTATATAGTAGTCTTAGAGATTTGTGATTGAATATTCCTAATAAGGAATAAAATAAAGATTATTGTCACTGATATTAAGAATGATACGCAACAGCATGAAACTTAAAAAGTGATAACTTCATAAGTTTTTTGCTTCGCTCATTGTTAATTGTCCATCTCCACTTTGGAATCAAGTGAGCGGTATAATTAATGACCATCGAAAAATGTCAGAAGCAGAGTCAAAGATATATTGCCATTATCATTATCATCATACCATATCACCGACAATAGTAGCAACAGCAGCAACAGCAACAATAGCAATAACAGTGTTAATCCAAACCGAAACCAATTAGTAAAAGCCAAAAATCATCGTCACATTTCATTCTTTGCTAAAGGCTGAAAAATAGCAAATTCTCATTTATTACAATCATTTCAACTATGAAAATATCAATGCTGAATTCATCCATCTATTATTCATTCGTTCAACAGTCGGACGTTATTTCGGTAACCGACGAAATACCGACGAAAATTTTGGTATTTGTTATAAAGCAAAAATGGAATGACTTTTAAGCGTAATTCGAACAGTGATCGTTTTCTCCATGCACTAATATTAACTACAATTTTTTTTTCTTTTTGCTAATAAAACAAAAAAAAGATACATAAATTATTTTTCAAAAAATTAGTTTAGCATATATTGAATTCAATATTTATGAATCCTTATTTTTAAAAGGTTTATAAAAGATATTCATTTTGTTAAAATTTCAATATATTTTAAAAACAGATACATCCAATCATTGATTATTGCAAATATGTTGAAATTATTTGAAAAAAAAAATGGAACAAAATAAATGAACTAACTAATATAAATATAGTATCAAGAGTTGAAAACTGAATAATTTCATCTAATGTTGTTGAATCAAACATCGAACTTCGAATTGTGAGCTTTGGGAACGGTAAGCGTCCAGCACAAAGAGCCATCACTGATACTTTATATTCATATATTTCCGACTGTAACAAACGGATATCAACCTGAAAAGGAAAAAAAAAACATTATTTTGCAAATATGCATGATATAATAAATGTATATTTCTGTTATTTTTGCCAGGAAATAATTATAAATGTTCTAAAATTAGGCAAAAATATGATTTTTATTGAAGAAAAAGAAGCAAATAAAAATACAAATAATATGCTTAATTTAGAAAATTCAGAATGAAACTTATAAGAAACATATGAATTAGATGTTCCATTTATATCTATTAATGCTGTAGTATAAATTGCACATGAGACATATCTTTTTTTTTGATTCTATTACATGCTAATTATCTTTAAAGAAACAACGAATTCGTGGCTGGAAGTTATTATGTGTCAAATAGAACGAAGGCATCAACAAAATTATTTGAAATCAGTGTTCAGTGTATTCATAGAATCGTTCATTATAACTAACAGAGAAAACATAATACAAAATGAGTTATAAACAGAGTATCAAAAGATTAAGATAATATCATTCTTCATATGATTGTGATGTAGATATCTGTCCATTCATGTTCTTATTTATTCATCTATCTCTCCATGAAGACTTTTAAAATTTGATACAAACTCTCAACAAAGCAATTTATTATTGCTGTCAATTGCTTTGACAGAAGAATAAATAGAACAAAAAGTAATTTAATTAAATATCTAATTAATAGAAATACATCTCATTATCTAGGTGAAATTAAATATCTAATTAATAGAAATACATCTCATTATCTAGGTGAAATTAAATATCTAATTAATAGAAATACATCTCATTATCTAGGTGAAATTAAATATCTAATTAATAGAAAGACATCTCACTATCTAGGTGAAATTAAATATCTAATTAATAGAAAGACATCTCACTATCTAGGTGAAATTAAATATCTAATTAATAGAAAGACAACTCATTATCTAGGTGAAACATAAGTAGTTATGAAAAGCAGTCAGAATGGATGAATTAATATTTCGATGTACCCAATGATAAATTACATTAAATAAATGATAAGAATTCTGGATTATAACGCAAATATGTAAGTAATATAAAATTTGATTTCCGATTTTCTATAATTTATCTAGCTCGACAGATGCTAACGAATAGATTAAAGGAATATAAAAAATAAGTACGAAAAAAATTGGAAGTAAATAATCACTTCAAATAAGTTTACGTCCCAAAAACTGCATCTCTATTCCACGACACAATATCCAAAATTTTGAAAATTGACCTTCAGTCCATCAACAGATTGTCTGTGACTCTTATAATTTATATTATACATATCATTTTAAAGGGTAACTTACAGTAATGCACAATTCATCGCCGTGATTATACAATAAAAACCGGAATCCAGTAACTACAACCTTTCACGACTGCACCTACCAATTTCTCGCTTTCTCTTCATAGCGTTGATTTTTAGTAGAAACCGATTATAATTTATTCCGAAATTCAGAAATATTTCAAAATTTTCAGTGACACATTCAAATTCATTCAATTAGCAATGCATTTAATCTGTGAACTAATCAATCCATTAGTCTATGATAATGAGATAAATAACTGCTTAATCGACAAGTTATATATCATTAATTGAGCGATAAGGATTCTGGAAATATTAAAATACATTTTTGGAGAATAAATTTTAATAGGATTCTGGCTTTGGGAAATAAATTTTATGTCACGTTTTTTCTCTTAGTGTTCTGCTCTTATCACTTCTAGTATCCTACTATTTCTGATATTCTGCTAACACCTCCGTTATCACTCTCAACGCCGATTTTCAAATCGCTTCATTTTATTGTTCATCAATCATTAGTGACTGATAACAGCCTTGGCTACAAAAATTTTATTTGAAAGAACGGTATTTGCGCTTTACCCAAATAACCCTTATTTTCAAAATGATTAATGTAAAAGAAGTGATATTAAAAAAAATACAATAATTAGAAGCGAAACACATTACTTCATCATCTTCTTATGGATATAGAATTCCATTTATAAACTTTTTTCATTTGAATCAAATGATTTCTAATATGCATCCTGATTGACGACAAAATTAAAGGCTTCTTTTTATGAGTATAAAACTGCATCTTTAAGTTATCCATCTAGCCAAGTAATTCCCGACTGATAACAATATTAGAATGAAAGATATATGTGTGATTTCTATAATGAACAATTGAATAAAAAAAAATTAATCAAAGCTTTAAGCTGCAAAAGCTAATGATCTTTGTTATATTTGATTGATTTGCCAATTAAATGAAATTTTCTGCAGAAAATATGAAACAAGTATACTGCAAATGATAACTATGCAATATGATAACAATGTTAATATTTTTTTTGTTGAATGAATAATCTTTGTTCTTTTTTTTGCTCTTTCATCTTCACTTATATTATCATAGCTAATTAGTAAAATAGCAGCGTTAGTAATGATAATAGTAATGGCAATGATGATGATGATAATGATGACGATAAAAAGGAATGAAAAAAAAAAATGAAAGAAGAGACTATGTCCGGTTTAGTCCAATTCATTTCAATTTAGTTATCCTTCAAGAATCATTACTACCTTAGACATCAATCATTCTTCTGTGAGAATTGCTTATACAACGGAGAGTTGGCAATGCTGTAATAAAAATTTAAAAATCAAACAAGAAAAAGAAGTTAATTTTTAGCCAAAAAGAAGAATAATTCTTCTTCTTTGTTAAGGGAAAATTGAGTAAACTAATATTTTTTGGCAACTAATTTTATTTCAAAAAATGACCGAAGAGAATGTTACTGAAGAGGATGATGATATATCGGGTGATATTAACAAACATTTCATTTGTTTATGAACGCATTTTTCTTGAAATTATTTCTTATTTTTTTTTCGTTCATGGCTGAATCAATGCCAACATATTTTGAACAGTCGAAGACGTTCTTTCATCTTCTTTTTCTTGTCATGTTTACTGCAACATTATTTTATTGTTGATTGATCGAAAAAATTAGTCAATTTGAAAGAACATCAATTTGCTCCGTTTTTTAATATATATTTTTAGCAAAATTCTTGAAAAATTGACTGCTGATACGGAACATTCTTTTTATCAAAGCAATAATTGAACCGATTACTCAAAATTCCATCCTATTTTAAAACTTGTTAAATATAACGTCAAGAAAAAATGATATTGCTTCGATTTTAAGATAACTTTAGACAAATCTTTCAAAAATTATCTGATAATATGATATATACTTTTAAGCGAAGCAAAATTAAATCGATTATTCAAAAACCTCCCCCATTTTAAAATTATTTCTTAAATGAAGCAACTAATAATAAAAGTAAAAATTGTTTTAATTTTCAAGCTAAGCCTTTTATAATTAAAAATTATAGAATAAAATGAATAAAGGTGTTAAAGAATGAAAACAAAATCACTATGTTTCAATCAGAATAACATTATCATTACATCTAAAACAATACAATCACTTATTCTCTGCCTTTCAGCTAGTTCAATATAAATTAAATAATGATTTAATTAGTTATTTATGATATCCTAATATTTAACTATCGCTTTTGACATTTATGATGTATTGATAATCTGCCAAAAAGATGAAGCGAGAGTTTGAATCAATAAGAGACCTCTGAAAAAAGTAATAATATAATAATAGTACATATTTAATGATGACAAAAAGATATAAAAATATTATACAAGATAACATTTAATTTAGTTTTTGATCTTATCTGTTGAATGTAACTACTAAATATTCAAAATGGACGAGAATATTTCTGACACTACTGTTCGAGAATATTCTAATTTATATTATGCAGTAGATACATGAATACGATAGTGTAATAAATTTAATAAATGTCATGAAAAAAAAATGAAAATTAAAAATCATGGAAAGCTAATTTACACATTAATGAAATATGCTATTTCACAGGAATGATTTTCTCATGATGATTCTTCATTTAAGGTCTCGATTTATAATCATGATGGTTAAATTGGTAAGGTGGATGAAATCGCAAATTATATTTTGGAATATTGTCCACTTTATCTGATAAGACAAAAAGTTAAATTTGAAGAAAAAATGAAAGTAAAAAAAACTGAAAAATGAAAGGTACGTCGATTATTCTTTAATTTCACTCCTTGAGATACACTATCCATTTTTTTTCAATAGAATTTAGCTCAATTTAGAAAATTAAAAATTTTCTGCTTTTTCTAACGCATTTTCTTAACAGAAATTTCTCAGTAATAAAAGAATACTATTGATAATTGATGCGAGATTAACCAATGAAGAAAAAATCACAATCAAATGAAGAGAAAATAAAATAATAGAATGGAAGATGTACAAGACAACATATAGACTTTGCAATTTTACGTTTATTTTAAAGGCAACTAAGAAAAAGTGACATCGACCGCTTATCATACTTTTTAACCTCTATCAGCATAGAATGTTAAGAGAGATTTTCAATGATTAATGATGCATTTCATTTTTTTCGATTTCTTACAGAAATATTCCTATATATCTAATTTTTATTTAACCTTGTCTCACTTAAATCATAAAAGTGTATTATAGTCCCATCTAAGTATTTTAAATTTACAGAAGAATGACATTTTCTTGCAAAAGCAACCAAAAGATTCTATCTTACAGATAAACTAATTAAACGGATTTATACGAAGAAATCGGTAAAGCAAAAATTATAAATCTAAAATAAAAACAACATAAATAATACTGAATTGTGAACAAAAAAGCAATGAAAAGTTGAAAAATTAAAATGAAACTAGTTATACCAGGGGATTCTTTAAAAAAACATATGAAGTACCAAGAAGAAAAGTGACAAAATGGTAGCCAGCACACCTAAAAGCTTTACTTTCTTTTAGGAGCTATAATAGTGTAAAATGAATAATCTTTTTTAATTAGATCCTGCTTCAATTCTTTTATCGACCTCAATATGAGCTATAAAATTTATTCAGATTCATTATTTAAATGAATATTTTTTAGAGTCAAATTAGATTCCGCAGATATAAAGAATCCAAATAAAGTAGATAAAACGAAAACTAACAATGCAAAATAATAATCAACATAGTATGCTATGACTCGATTTTCTAAATAAAAATAAAAAGTAAATCACCAAAATCTTAGCTCATTGGCACAATTCCGATAAACTGTTTCACTAAGTACCATTATTAGACTTTATACTTAGAAGTTTGATGTTCATTTTTTTATCAATGTGTAATATCACAATTCCATTACTTATATCATAAAATTCAACGTTCTGAAAGCCTACCCCTTCAATTTCTATTTGAAACTTAATCTAAGTTGAAAACTCTCTCGTGCTTCTTACTAAATATTTATTATTTTCTTTTATAATTTTTATCACTTTATCCCTATCAAGGATAGTCTCATTTCAAAATTCCCATCTATTTTAAAATATCAATTGTTTACATTACTATTCCAAGATTTCAAGTCACCAAAATCTTGCACAGATAATCACATTAAAACTGATTTGAAAATTTTTTGGAAATATTGATAAGAAAAAAAAATGAAAAACAGCTCTAACAATGGAACCTTCTTGTTGCCAGCGAACACAAAGACATCTGCCGGTTCTAAAGTCATCTGCAGATCAATCATTTTGTTATACAGATTGCGAATTGTGAAAATAATTGGAATTGCTGTTCGTACGACGAGATAAGAAGTTTGAATTTGAGCCTCAATCGCTAATGGAGAATTTTTCACAAGAACCGATCCCATGTTAAGTTGAGACAAAACCCATGCTTCCAACAAATTATTCCTGCAACATGATTCATTTAAATTAAATAGCAAACAGATTTCAAAAGCAAATATACATTATTAGTTTATACTATTTAGTCAATAAAATTATTCATAAATAATATGTGACAATATAAATTAAATGATTTTAATAAATTTAAACCTTACCTTCTCCAACGTATACATATTTCGCCCAAATCACATTGTTTATTTTCTGCTTTCATCGAAAATCGTACAGGAGTGCAAACAGTTACTATATCGCTCTCAAGACAGCATATTTCATCTACAACAGTTAAATTTAATTAATTCGACAATACCCTGCAGCATAAAGAATATAAGTATACTACTTACATTCCAGCAGCATCTTTTCGTCTTTTTCAGTTTCCATTTCAATATGCTGAAAGACATGTAATGAACTACATTAGCATAATAAGTTTAAAAACAACATCTGCATCTGATTTTTGTTTTATTATCCTTTAGCATTACTATCAACTCACCTATAAGAATACATAGGTAAAATTTAAGGAGAAGTTTAAGATACAATAGTAAGCAATAAATTCACGTGGAGCTTATCTAATTTTACAAAAGATATAAAATTGTTGCAAAATATCCTAAAAATTTTTAAAATAATTAGAAATACATTCATGTTGGTGATTTCTACGAAGATGAAAAAAACGATAGATTCTTTTCTTATGCAAACATTATATAATCCCATAAATTTTAACCAAATTTAGCAACTTTTTTACAATCTTTAGAATATTTTGTTAATGCTATCTTTTCTATTTTAATTGCTTGCCACACAATCGATTTAAGAAATGTCTTAATTACCATATTTAGAGAGTTCGTTTCTCAAGAATTTATCATCTGAAAAATCATAATATATAATAAATGATCTTACATTGCTATAAATTTGCACCATTAATATGTAAAATACCTATTAATAACATATAAATAAAACAACAAGATACCGGTTTCCATGATATGTTAGAAATAACTACATCTGCGACTGTTGTTATATTTGTCCGAATAAAAAAATTGATCTCCGCAAGCGGGTTTTCGACGACATCATTCTGCAATAGCAAAATGCATAAAAATGAATCTTTTATAAGAAAAAGATTAAGAAAAATAGGTTTGCGTTTGATTAGTATCATTAACTACTTAAACAACATTTTCATTAAAAAAATATAGCAATTATTTGTACTGGCCTTACTGTTATGTCCGTCACTTTGAATTTTATTTCATGATATAAGCAATATAGTACATCATATTGCAGAATAAAAGCTCCATAAACAATTCATACTGAATTTGAATTTATGTTATCATGTGAAGTTATCCCAATGAAAACAAATATTAACATTTATAGTGAGTATTTTGCTGCTGATATCGAATGGAGCTCGTGATCGCAATGAAAATAAGAAACGTTTCTGTACCATTATATCGTCAAGCGGAATAGAGATCTATAATAAGTGATTTATCGCAAAGAACATTTGCAAATATTTACTCCAGAAAACAATCAACAAGACAGCTAAAAATATACCATTACTGATAAATTTGCTGAGCAGATCGTTTGAGTGCAATATCTCACATTCAGCTCAACCTGCAAACCTACTAATTGTGAACTCGCAATATTTATATGCTTTTTTATCGATCTTTGAAATTTTCGATCCATGAAATGGTTATGTAAAATATAAAGCAGAAGCATTCATAAGATATAAAACTTGAATAAATGAAGACTTAACCTTAAATGGTGGAATTTGAGGATTGTCATACTCTAAAATTTTTGTACCATTTGGAACAAATTGATTTTCTTCATTGACGAAAACAACAGTCCCAACCATTTCCTCCTTCAAATCTAAGCACCAATCCAGTCTGCAACAGCTTTCAGGTAGTTTTTTTGATTAAATGAATATCCAAATTATGATAATAAGCATACCTAATACTTTGTACAGGATTGCTCTCTTCACATATAAACGATAATGGAATTGTAGCAATTTCACCAAGCAGTGCTTCACTTTGATCAGTTCCTTCAAGGCGAAAATGAGCTTCACGAGGTTCGATTCTGATAAAAAAGTTCGAAAGAACTATTTTGCTTTTATTGATGACTTTTTCCTTTTTGCTGTCGAAAAAACTTGCTGTTTTTTATCATAAAATTAGCTAATATTGGAAACAAATACAAAAATATAAATTAATAAACAAATAAAATAGAAGAGAAATTGTAAATTTACTTAAGTATGGTCCAACCGACGCATGCATCTAATATGGAATTCATGTAAGAATTATCATAAGTGCCATATGATAACGACTGAGCATCCCAATCTATAGTGCCATAAACAGATGAATGCACGGAACCCATCTCTAAGCTCAATCCGTTTACCTTTAAAGAAAGGAAAGAAGTTTTACTAAATATACATTTGAATTAAGCTTTTATGTATGAATAAAATAAATAAACTCATTCAGAAATGTAATCAAAATAACCATAAGTTGTCTGGCAGTCATACAACAAGACTGAGATAATGATATCTTGTACATTTTAACAGTTTCCTTCTTTGGATTAATTTCGACATTCTCCTCGATAAATTCATACAGTGGCAACTGTCCAGCTTCCTTACTCCATCACTGACAGTAATTTTCATTCTTTCAAAAACGAACGTTTTAGTAGAGTATGACGAAAGGGCGACCTAAAAGATAATTCATGATGACCTGCAAAGCTTAATAATGTATATATTATCGATATGGTAACCGTTCATTCTTTAAAACAATATATTTTTCGGTTAAGCGTAAAACAAATTGGGAAGATTATATTTGAGTTGTTTAAAGTTTTTTTTTTCTATTTTAACATTTCACAGTTTCAGTCATCAAATATTTTGCTCAACCATCTACGATCACAGTATCACAATAAATACAGAACCAGAAAATTAAAAATAAATCATTAATTAACATAAAACCAGACAAATTACATAAGAAGAATCAATGAATCGGCATGGACAGTCTCTGTGCCATTGTTAAGAAAAGCAACTCGAGCACGAATGAACGCATCGATACGAGGTGCACTTATCGAAAAAAATACACGTTCGGCAAATGCCACCTTCCAAAGATGTTGACATGCTTCTACCTTCAAAGCTAATAAAAATATTGTAAAACATTATAAATATCCGAACTGATTTGAATCTATTCAACTAATAGATGTTTTAGTTCATAAATTTTATTTGAATTCATCAAAGATATATGTTCTTTAAATGAAGTTTTAATATTTCATGACAAATCTGTAAATAATGCCCTATTCAATGAGATGAGAACAAAAACAAAAAACTCATAGGATAGTGAAGTGCAAAATAAACCTTTGTTAGAAAGTTCAAATTAAATGATTCACTTAAATAAGTCAGAGAAACTAATATAATGGAATGTGAAAAATGACGAACCTCGACGGACGACATATTAGCATGTGGGAAAGGTAAATGAGGTGGACAACCTTGACGAATCGATACAATATTTGCTACAATTTGTTCCGTAATGGAAGCAAAAGTTGGAAATGTTCGTAAATTAAGTATTTGCATACTAAGCACCATAAATTCTTTCACGTCTGCTACTCGAAATGCACATATAAGAGCACGCAGAAGAAGCATCGAAATTGGCTGCATGAAACCTTCACGGCGACATTCCCAAATTAAATGTGATGCAAACTGAAAGTCAAGATCAGAAATTTGGAAATATAAGTAATTAATCATTATAAAGATTACCTGCAAAGCTTTGACGTATTGTCCTGTTATGAAGTATTCATCTGACAAAAGGAGCATCATATAACGTTGCATTCGTAAACATTTGTGTTTCTTAAACTGCGACATTGCAGATGAAAGTAAGGCGATACATCGATCATGATTTGGAGAACATTGCAACTGTAGATGACATTTTATTTTCTTTTAAATTATTTAAATTCAATGTTTCCATCATTAAAATGCATTATACCCTAAACATTGAAAATCGAAATAATTTAAAGTTAGATTTAAGTATTAGAAGAATTAAATTATATTAACTTCAAGTGCGATGAGGGCATTCCTTTCAGTTTCCGGATCTGAAAGACTCCCATTTTCTACAGATGTCCTCCACGGTCTCTGACCGTAAAAAATATGTGCAGTTGGTGCTAAAGAATCGAGATTTGAATAGACTGATTCAGACAATTGTGTTGAAATGTTTAACGCTACAATAGCTTCATTCGCCTGTCGATAATAGGAAGCTGCTGCTTGAAGATACATTCCAGGATGTTGAGTTGATACGGCAACTAAACCATTAATAACGGCTCGTTCAAATAAATTCGCAAATAACGAACACTGAAACCAACTGAATGAATCGACATGATAAATTGCTTGCGATGAAAAATGACACCTTTTGCATAAAATCAATCATTACTGTACATATAAAAAATAAAATTCACATTGAAGCCAAAAGTATAGAAGCATACCTGTTTTCCTTTCCATAATAAATGTTCAATTGAGGCGATAGTTGGAGATGGATACGAACCTGAGGGTAAGCAGAAGAATGCGGTATTATGCCGTCGCTGCTGCGCTAATGCTTCTAAGGCCGCACTATGAAGAAATGATAATTGACATATCTGGAATTCATATAAAAATCTACTTAATCAGCAACAGATTTCCTAAAAGTTTTTTCATCCTGTTCGAGAGAAAAAAAATACAGCATTGGAAGAATATAAAAAAACAAAAATTTACTTTGTAATTGAGAAGTCCGGCCACTGCGCGTAATTCAAACATTTCACTGTCGATAATTTCGCATTCAGTACAATGCTGATATGCTAGTTTATAATGTCTAAAATATTTAAAGATGAATCGATATAATTTTCGATCTTCAGCAACCGCTATATTTCCGAATAATACTTGACATATTCTTAAATGAAAAATAAAAGTGATAAAGAACGGTAGACGAGAAAAAGTGAAAAGAAGGAGGAAGTTTAAAGCAGGAAAAAGAAATTACTAAGTAAAGATTAGATAGTATTTTTTCAATTCCTTTTAAATAAAACAAGTTCAAATACATTATTACATCATTTCTTGCAAAGATATGATCTTAACATTTCATTGAGCATTTTTCAGTATGCCCGTAAAAAGTATCTGAAATGATGAGGAGACACAATTCCTTATGTCAATAACAAGCTCGGAAAAATCACGATTTAAAACAAATAATGGTGAAAACTTGAGAATTCGATCTATCTATTTTTTCTAATGACAAAACGGGATTAAGTTTTTTTTTTGATTTTCAAAACGCAAAATCGCAAATTCTTCAATCATGGTCATCCACACTTGCTACTTTGATTCAGGATATTTTAATTTCACTGATGAAAAACAGAAGGAGAAGAAATGGCATTTTAAACAAAGACAATGATCACTATATTGAACAAATACTTCAAATCAAAAAAATTTGTTCAAATATTCTACCAAGATATCTAAAATCAATCACTGAGGTAAAAACTCAAATTATAAAATAAATAACAGAGAAAACTTGGCTGGATGAAATAGTCTATTCATATGTTTTTATAATAAAATATGTTGAAAATCTAAAATATGGAAAAATTGGGCATTGTGTATCACAAGGTCGAGAAAAACTGAAATTTTTAAATATCTGATTATTTACACAACTGGGAATTTCTCAAAGAATTCATTCAATAAAAAAAGAACGAAAAGAATATGCAACAAGAAAAATGATAACCTGAGTGCTGTATGCGTATCTTGTCGTAATTCCGAAAGGAAAGCCAGTTTAAACTGTTGACGAATGATGAGATTCGAAGAATTATTTGGTATCGACCGCGCACGGATTGATTTCAAACAATGTTGATAGAATGCCTGAGCTAATTCATGGAATGCAGTTTCAAGCCTACAAAAAATGGAGTCCATTAAAATATAAAAACTATGATTTCATAAAAAATGGTCTCTAATATTTATCTGTTGAAGCTTAATTTTTTTAAAAAACATAGTTGGAATAATAGGAATGATGGAGCTATGTTCTCGAATACTAATATTTAGAGAGAGCAAGACTAAATGTGGAAACTAAACTGACCCCAATTTAAGATCTTTGAAAGAAATAAAACCTGCAAAACCATTTAAGAGGATGAGAATAAATGAAAAAATAAAACCTTAAAATCGATGAAAACATTCGTTCACCAATAGGTAGTACAAATAACTGCTTTACTGGAAGCTGACATAACTGACATAGTTTCGTTGTTCGTTCGGTAACTAATGGATTGTCCATTGGCTGAGTTTGCTGTAGCAACACAATACAAATTCGAGTTGCATGGTTTCCGATACTTGTTCTATAGCATATTTCAATCATATTATATTACACAGTTAGTTATGCTGAATGATGGAGCTATAGTCTCAAATACTAATACTAAAAAAAAATAAAAAATGAAATTCGTCTTTTTTCATTGTTGTACTGAAGGATTTATCAGTAAGCCTACTATTATCATCAGTTTTAAACAAGTTATAGCGAATTAACTGTGTCATTCCTAAAGCAAATCATAAACATTTGAAATGCAAAAAGTGGGAAAATTTTTGAAGAGTCTCTTGCAATGGGGAACTAAAAATCCTACAAATTTTCGCATTACCTAAGTGAGGAGATTTTCGATTCGCATTCGGTGGCTTTTTCATTCCAAGATGGATGATCCCAATTCAAATCAGCGAAAAAGTACGATAACGGATGGCAATTCATTGACATATTTCTTGAACCAATCTACTCTAATAAATCCGCGTGAAAAATTTGATATCTAAAATACTCACAACTTCGTTCCATAATTCTAACAAGATCCTATCTTTATTTCCTACTCTTTTAATTGCTTTATAATTTCGACTTTCTGTTCTACTCTAATTTTATTACTCATTTTGGTCACATCATCCTAAACCATACCGTTTGCTTCTGTAATTTCGATTCGCAGAATGTTTGCGTACCATCTAGCATAACAAAATTAATTGGTGGACGATCCAGTTCACGATTTACAGTAAAGGCTGAGAAGACAGACGCATGTGATCTGTTATTGATAATATCCAGTCCTGTCAGAAAGATAAGTTGATTTTGCCGACTGGCAACTAGCATTTCCGGAATATCACCACTATCCATCCTTATCACTAAAATACACTTCACGATCAAATCCATTTCATAATTAGAACGTACAATGAGGACATATAGGTCGACTATTGATTGCAACAGCATCAAATGGCATTGAATAAACCAAACCACCTGGACGTTGCATTATATACACCATGTGAATTACGGTTATTCCCAAGGTTCCCCAATGCTTGGGAAATCAATATCTAAATCTCAAGTCTATTTAAGACTAGCTGCTGCGAAAAAATTTTAAAACGGAATATTGCAGAACGGGTAAGCACGCAGAATTGTTTGCCATGAATGCATACAACAAAAACAAATATTTGATCTTTATTTCAAGAAAACTTAATGTTACAACAAAATGACAAGAAAATAACAGAATGAAAGGATGAACCCATCATAATATTTCTTCCTTTTTTGCTGCTCGTCAATTCAACTGAAATGGATTTCTCTTACTTTCACATAAAACTAGTAAAAAACACATTCTTAGTAATACATAAAATTATTAACACAAACATGAGAATATGGAGTGCCTTCTCCTTATTCTTTACCTTTCTGAATCCAATATCGGAAGCATACTCTCTGAAACATCGCCGACACATATTAAGTCCATATTTCCTGATTAATCCATGATGATTCGAACAAACTCGGCTGAAAATACTTTGCTTACAATGACAATCAATGACATTTGCAAATGACGCTTAAGCGTTAAATTTAAAGGAGAAATTAATTTTCACACGATTCAATTTTAAATAAATCGAATGTGACAGTAAAACTGAATGGTTTAACTAACCACGCACGAGAACCTGGACCATATTTGCGCGGATGTGAAAACCATAAATTTTGATGACCCATTTTGTTTTGGATGAGTTTACTCTATCCAAATTCAAATTCTGATACCAAAAACAATATCTGAAACTATGAGGAAATTTTTTCCAAAAAAATATAACGCTAAAACAAATATGACCGCATATGGTCATATAAAACTATTCTTCAATTATCAAGTCAGTCTGATTGCTAAAGATTTCTATGTTCGGAGATCTGGCTTGTATTAACGTCACTGCCACAATTATGAGCAATCATAAATATACCTTCGCAATACTGAAACATAAATTGAGTCAGGTAAAGTATTTCTTATTGGCAAACATCTACGATTTTTCAGAAATATGATGACTATGACGCTAAAACAAAGTAAACTTCATAGTCATAAAAATTTCTAACAATCCAATTGACTTAATTAATGAAGAGTATCTTAACAAATAAGAAGTTTTTGTTGTAATATGAAGCTTAGTTCAGTGGTTTTCTGCAGAAATCAGTTAAAACGATACAATTAAACTGGTTTCTGCAGGTGTATTCATATACTATCAGTAGGCGATAGTTGGTTACATGGAAGTCAAAGATGCTTTGATTACATTGAGAAGTGATCAAAGCAGATGGCCTAACATCCCAATGATACTAGCAACAGTATGATAAAAACATATGGTAAGCTAAAGAAAAACTGAAACATTATTTTACCGAAAATTCAACGTGAATTATTGCAAAAAACGATATTACAAAAAAAAAAAAAATGTCAACTAATACACAATAGTTGAAAAAATCAACATTTCCCAGGTTTACGAATTATGTCTGTAAATTCAAGCACTGGTAATGATCACCCACATCTCAATGCGAACCACGCAAACTCAACGGTTCAAGTCCCATGACCCTTCCTGTCGAATAATCATCTCAGGCTGGCGATGAAATTACGGCCAACAGATCTTTATATTTACGGGGCCGCCATGCAATTTGAATCTCTGATCAATTTATCGACTGAGAATTTACCAGTCATTTCAATTAGTTTACCGGTGAGAAGTTTGTTTATTTTTTCAGTCCTATCGTCCTTTCTTTTTATTCCTATGCAGTATCTTATCGCCTTGGAATAGTAAAATCTTACTTGGGAATTTATTATTAAGCGGTTAATAAATACAACAAATATTTTTTGCGGCCATTATATCCAGAAAACTCAGGAGCCTCCCGGAATTTACGGGAGAATTATAGATTTGCGGAATTAACTTATATGATCAACAGTTTTATGAAACCTTTCTTTCACTGTTTCATTATGCCGTTGTTAATAAATTTAATTTACTTACATGTCAGTCATTCTTCCCTCATTTATTTGTACGGTTATTTATTTCCCTTGAAAAGAGTTACATTTAAAAATGAAAAACTGTTTTATTTGTGCATTGAACCGCTTTAATTTTCGACAAAATATTTTAGTATATCCACACTAATTGATACACAGTATAGTTGGCGTATTCGCACTATATTATTCTGGTCATATATTATTTCTACGGAGATGATATCATGAGGAAATTTCAAGCTTTCATTAGGTCTTCTCCAAAAAGTTCCTATGTTCACAAGTCATATTACTTATAATTAGCCGATTTTTTTGACAATATCTGCTTTATTACTAATATAAATCATCACTTAATGAATATTTATACGTTTTGCGTAGTTGGATTACAGATTTATACTTAACCAAGAAAGCAATATTTTAATAAAAATGCAATTCAACGAATTAGGGAGTAGTTTTAGAAATAATAATTATAGATAGCGATGTTCAATAATTATATTTTCCTTCGCCAATTTGTATTAACGCTGTTATCCTGCTAGAGAATGAAAAAGAAAAAGAAACATATAATCTCTTTTTTCATTTCTTATTCATATCTATTAATAAACTGAAAAAAGCGTGGATGATTAAGATTGCATAGAGTTGTTTGACATGGATACACCAGTCTTAATAGTCGAATATGTTTTCGTATTTATCCTTCCTATGCTAAACTTTCTTCCAAAATCAAATTAAAGATTCATTGATTAAGATCATTAGTGATAATTATCTGATCACGCACTTGAAACAAGTTAGAGTCAAATACATAATGACAAAATAATGAAAGTTGTATGGTTGCTAGATTCATAAAATTCCCTAAGATGCAGAGTTTGATAACAAGGCGAAATATTATCCAAGTAATTGACATGTTACATTATATCACCATATTTTCTGTGCTAATGTGAGTCTCAAGAATTCAGTCGGCATAAACGTTTTTCCCATATGGTCAGTGCATTGTGTTGAACAAACCATTTACTTATGCAATACTTTGTTCATTAATCAACTGTTTCCCACTAGCAATTTTTTTCAAATTTTCAAAATCTCTCAGCGTTATTGTATGGAGTGCCAAGGCTTGGAGTGTTTGCGAATTAGCAGATGTTATCTGAAAAAAGATTATCTCTATAATTTAGAAGAAGAGTTCATTAACTCATCAAATTACCTCAATTTGAATTTACTCACCTTAACGGCAACATAGTCGCCAGGTTGTAGCTCCACCATTTGTGAACCATCATTACAATATCTGTGAACAATTACACTAACTCCGCCATCAGTTCGCCCTCGTAAATGCTCAGAAGAACGCTTACTTATCTATAAATCCACTCAAAATTTTTAATGCAATATTCGCATCATTTTGTGAAAAATTTTCAAACCATACTTTTTACTTAGATAAAAAATCAAGCACGTTGTAAGACAAAGAAATAATTCATTATGTGAAGAGTTTTAACATTTAAATCTTCCCTCATTTTTCAAATCGTCTTTTTTTTAAACCGAACACAAATAAAATTAAATTTCTGGAAATCGGATTCTGAAAGACAAGCAAAAGCAGTTCAGCAATAATAAAAATTCTGAGAATCTCCTATATATATCAATACTTCATTAATTCATGGATTTTAGACAAGTTTCCGGAGCTTCATTTTATATCTAATAAGTAGTACAAATTTGATGACGGCCTCTCTTTGTTCATATTACACTATGTAAGGAAATCATAAATAATTAAAACTCGAATCAAGCTATTCTATCACTTTTGAAATGTAAAGTACATAGATAAGAATACTTCTAAAAACACTAATTATGTGTAAATTACATAGATAGGACATACTTCTTCTAAAAGCACCAATTGTTTGGTCCCAACGAGAGCTTCATTATGTTTCAGTGCCATTTCTCTAAAAACGTTCGCTAGTTCTTGATGACGTCTATTCTTCACTTCTTTCGGTACATCATCCCTCAGATGTCGATAGGCTTTAGTTTTCTGCAATGTTATTGCCAGTTATTATGTGCCTTTCCGTAATATCTATTGAAATGAACAATAAAATGGAATTACAAAAACACAGCTTACTTCCCTTTGACTGTATGGAAAAACGTAGCAAAAAGAATAAACGACATGTCTGATCAAATCCAGAGATTCTTGATGGAATTCTTCTGTCTCACCGCAGAATCCAGCGATGAAATCACTCGTGAGCGACACGTCTAAATATTACAATTAAACATATCTGATAAATTTCGAACTAGCTTGAAAAACACGGTTTTCATTTAACTTTGATTACAATGTCATTACTTGGTAAAAGAGTTTTAATGCGATTGACCAGTTCTAAATAACTTTCTCTACTGTAGCCACGATCCATTGCTTCTAATATAGCATTGCTACCACTTTGTGCCGGCAAATGGATTTGTTTGCATATATTTGAGCGTTCTTTTATTAATTCTATTACCTATAAAATTCCTTTAGCTATTAGATTTAAAAATAATAAAATTTTAAACGAAATAACAATTCAGAGCTATTTCTTTTTTAAACAATATAATTCGTTTTTGAATTGGTTACGTCAGTATATATATAACAAAATTTTTTGAAGAAAATACCTCAAGAGGAAAATCTTTAGGATGCGGTGAAGTGAAACGTATTCTCATTTCCGGGTCGATTTGTGATACTTTGTCTAATAGAGTCAGGAAAGTATATCCACCTTTCTTCGGCTTATATTTAGTGCGAAATCCGGGGGCGATACCAGGTTCTGTTAAATATGTAGAAGGAAACGATGCTTCTGATAGATCTCTATAACTATTAACATTCTGTCCAAGCAACGTTACCTGTTTTACACCCTGTAAAAATAGAATGTCGCCATCTTGCACTACGTTGATATGATTAATTGAACAAAGTCAGAAAGCTAAAAATACAAAAATATTTAAAACACTATATAGAAGTGTTACCTCATCAGATAAACGTTTGATTTCATCAAGTATGGAGCTCATTGGACGACTTCTCTCTCTTCCTCTTGTATATGGCACAACACAATATGTACACATGTTATCACAGCCACGCATAATTGATCTATAATGAAGCTATTAAGCCAGATTTCATAGAAATAAGCAGTTATAAAACAATTATAAACAATGAACAATTTATTTCTATAACTATCATTTGAAAAAAGCGGGAACATTTATGTAATGCATATTTAAATATGCACTTGTGCTGATTTAATAAATTAGAAATAAAATATGCAAAATTTAATAAGACAAACACAAAAGCTGTTTTGGAAAACTTGTCCTTTCGAACCGGAATAATATCAGCATAAGTTTCTTCTAATGACAGTTGAACATTTATTGCCATACTTCCACAACGGGCAATTGCCAACAATCGTGGCAAATCGCGATACGAATCAGGTCCAGCTACCACATCAACATTTTCAGTGCATGTCAATAAGTTATGCCTTACACGTTCTGCCATGCAACCTTGAAAGTGAAAAGCATGAACTATATTATTGTATTATTTCACTTACACGAATTTCAACAATTATGTCTCAATGATATACTTAACGCACATTTGCAGTAACACAAAAATTATTCAAAACATTTTTGTTTAAGCATTGCTCTTAATTTCTTCTCCGATATTTTTGGATTACAAATATTAAAATATATTAAAATCGTCAATAATATTATAAACTATAAAAAGATGGACATCGGCATCTTGAGGATACTTTAATCGAAATATTCAGAAATTATACATTTGAATGGTAATAGAGACTATCAGACCAGAAAAAATATTAAAACTATTCGTTTGTTAAGCAACATACATTTCATAATTAACAATTCTAAGAATCAAGTATTTATATCATATAATAAAAAAAAAGTATACTATATATAGATATATATGTAGATACCTAAAACTCCAACAACACCTTTTTTGCGACGTATTTTTCTTAGAACTTTCAGTTCATCCCAGACCTTGTTTTCAGCACCTTCACGTATCGAACACGTCATCACTAATACGATATCAGCCTGAACAAAAATAACACGTATCTATAACCAAAATATTATAAGTACAATAAATGCGAAGTAAACAATGATACTGCACATACCAATATAACATCATTTGTTTCCACATAACCTGTTGATAGCAATAGTGAACGTACCAATTCTACATCATTTATATTCATTTGACAACCATATGTTATAAATTTTACTGAAATAAATAATTTATTTTGTAAGTAACCACAGTACAAAATATTATCAATAATTTGAGCATACCTTTCAATCCATCACCATGAAAATCTGCAGCATTCAACGATTCACCCATTTCCTCTACTTTCGGCATCACTTTACTCAAACGATCACTATTTGTCATACTTATGAAGTGATCCAAACCCGGACCGTCTAAAAATGATAATTAATGGTAAGACCATCAAAGTTCCTAATATCTAGCAGTTTCTGAATTCTGCAGTGGATTTTTTGAAATTGAATTTACCAATGTTGAATTTCAAAGGTCTTTTCTGAGCAAATGGTTTGATTTGAGTCGATTTAATTTGTGAAGAAGCAGCTAATGAAGAATGCAGTTGTCGTAAGCCATTGCATCTCAACTTGCAAATAAGGATATATCGGCTGTTTGTATAGAACATTTCTATGTGATCCTATGACTGCAAATTGCACAATTCGAACTAATTGTCTTTCATTTGTTTTAACAATATATCAATAAAAATCATTGATAAGCATATACATTCAAAACGTTAGTAGAATTATAATTCTAAGTTATCCAAGTTTCGCAAGTATGGTTTCGAATACGTTTCGATCGCTAATAACACAAAATTATATTTTGATAAATTTTATTAAGTTTTCGTGAAAACGAACAAATTAAAAACTTTAATTACGAAACATTTTTTGTTTCCATTCTTCTTCTTGCTATTTCAGCATCCTGAAAATATGATTGATAACGTTGGTGCATTAACTGAACAAAAAAGAGAATGATAGGAAAAGAAGATATAATTTATAACTGAAGAAAATACTTCTCAATGGAGAGACGTGATTCAGAAAATCAGATGTATATGATAGAATGAAATGTGATTTTTGTAATTTTATACCGTCTGTTTAATGATAAGGAAAGGATTTGTAAAAATAATTAGACAAGTAAAATCATCGAGCTAAATCGTACCGTCCCAAATTCGTAGTATTTTGGAACTAGTTCATACAGCCATTGCGGTTCAATTACGCTGATGTCACGTATCGAATCTTGCAACACTTCTGTGAATATTATCCTGAATTTGAGCTCGAATAAACTAACATAATATCAGTAATCATACTGATTTATAATCATTATCAAAAATTGATAATTTTTCACAAACCATTTTGGAAATTCTTTTTTATACATGATTGCTGATCCTTTATAAACTTTAAAATGATACTCATTCCTGACAGTAACATAATCGCCAGAATAATGATAGTAAGCAGCTTGTGAAAAGAATCCTTTTACTAAGCAATGAAGTATCGAGTTTAAGTCTCCTAAAATAATTACTCGCTTCAGAAAAATCTCATTCATATGGAAAAAAGAATCTAATTTTCAAGAGCAAAAAGCCGAAAATATAAGATAAAAATAAGACAAATACCATTTTCTTTGCAAGATTTGATTGGTACATTATATCGCTTCAAAAAACCCAGCAACTGATTACGAATTGCTTCTGCACGACGCAAGCCGCGATAATTCAGAAAATGCTTCATGCACCATTGTTTTGATTTTCCATTCTTAAAATAGAGAAAATAAATCTAAATTGAATTTTAATCTTTGTTCTGAAAACCATTAACAAAATCTTGGACGAGATAGAAAATATCAATATTATCAGAAGATGAAATATACTTCACGACCATATTCGGAAAATTGTTTTCAAGATAAACATAACTGCGAAATGCACCTGCATAAAATTTGTGAAAACATTCAAAAGAGTGAAATGATCGCCTTCTTCAACCGAGAAATTCCTTTTCGTTAATTCCTGAAACAAAATAAAAAAGAACAATTTTCTTAAAATCTTCAAAAAAATGTGAAAGAAATTGAAGAAATTTACAGCTTGATGACGGCCTTTCGATGGCGTCAAAAAGACATCTTGTATCTGAAGCATAGCTATAATTGTTGCAATTTCTTCACTACAACCATGTTCACCTGAAAATGTAATATTAAAAAACCAAATAGCGATTTAGCGCAAAAAACATTTGATATTCTTCATGACATTAACTTCATATAAAATCCAGCAAATATAACTACCGCTGTATTAAAAATTGAAAATTTCAGTATCAGGGGAAGAATTTCTTATATCAATAACTGATTTTTTCCGCTAAATAAGACACGATTTATGATAATTGGAAATATAAAGAAAAAAATGCAGTAAAGCAAAATATGAATTTTCATAATAAAATATCCAAAAAAGAATAAATTTGTCTCGTCCGAAGATTCTAAAACAAGATTACAATAGAAATGAACATACCCGAACATAACAGAGTTTTGGAATGCTGAGGAGGTAAAGGAAATTCTGTCATTTGCACACCCAACGGATTAGTTAATAAACCGTCTTTGGAAAGAGCTCCAAGATAATACAATAATTGAAGGCCTTCAATCATTGAAGACGAAGGTGGCCGCTGAAAACTTCCACATTAAGATTAAGTTTAACTTTACAATTTGGAAGTATTAAAATTGATTATCTGCTTTTTAAAAAAAAATTTACCGATAAATAGTTAAAGCGTAACACATTATGTATTCCTAAAGCTTTCAGTAACAAAATGACAGGTGCGAGGCTTAATCGTTGCATTTCGGGTATTGTATTCATCATAAGCTTGTCGTATTCTTCCTCTGAAAGTTAATTTTTTTTCATAAAAATCAACATTTAGAGAAAGTGACAATACGTGGATATTTATCATACGTGGATAGAGACGATAACATTTTCCTGGGCGAATTCTTCCAGCCCTACCAGCTCGCTGTTGTGCTGACGCTTGAGAGATAGGCAATTTCATCAAACTTTCAAAATAGTTTTCAGGATTCATTACTCGAAGTTTCACAAAACCACAATCAACAACTAAAAATGTAATAAAATAAATGATATATACAATCTATATAAATAATAAGCAGATGCTGCAACAAAATAATGTAGATGTTGAAGATTTAATGTTTTTTTTCAAAAATTTAGTTTCTGTAAACAGATGATATCTTTGTTTGCAATTTTAGTTATAGCAACTGCTAGTAAAATTTTAATGTCTCCAAACTCTAGTGAAAAAACCCAAGGCTAAATGTAAATGTGACAGAAGAATATGAATATGAAGTTGACCATAAGCTATCCCAGGTATAGTTAGAGATGTTTCAGCAATATTTGTAGCAACTACGACTTTCCTTGTGCCGTGAGGAGTTGAATCAAAGGCTTTCAACTGAAAGAATATAAAGTTCAACAAGATTTATATTATTTGAATCTATTATTAATGATATATTACTTATTAATTTAACAGATATTGACTCTCAACCAGACAAACCACCGGAAATTAACCCGATGGTGTAATGTAAAATAAATAAATGAAAAACAAAAAACACTAGCGATACAAAGAGATATTACAAGAATTACAATTAATTATGCACAAAAAAATCGAAAAATGTTAAACAATTCCAGAAGAAAATATTATACAATTCTGATCAGTTCATAGTTAGCACATATGCAAATTGTAAAAAAAAGATGTGCTGAAACAAGTCGTTTACCTGTTCAGATCCCGGTAATGAGCCGTACATCGGTACAATCCAAAGTTTGTCGACATTCTTTTTCCTAAGATCTTTGGCCGCTTCAATTAGCTGTTTGCTAACTGATTCTACCTAAAAAAAAAAAAAAAAAAAAAAAACTTATTTTCGGACCATATTTCTTTTATGTCACTAAAGCATTTGACGTATATTTGAAAAGCAATTAACATACTTCATCTTGTCCTGTAAGAAATACCAATATATCGCCAGGTTGCTCATTTTTATGAATATCAAGAACAGTTTCTACCGTCTTTTGAATATAATCTGGTACAGGACTGAAATTAATACATTCAAGAATGCATGTTTCCATTATTTTCCACATCAAAAAAAATTTACGAATCAATAAAATTCGTTTTTGGTATAATTTAAGCACAAGAAGACTTACTTTTTTGTGTGATAGACAGTGACAGGATGGATATGACCTTCAACAGAAATGATACTTGCTATGTCGTTTTTTCTATCGTTTGTATCATTCAACTCGAAAAAATCACGAAAAAGCTGCAATTATTGAAATTTATTGAAGGAATAAAATCAACGGAAACATAATCTTCTCGCCCTATTCAATAATGAATTCAATATTTAAATTCAAATTTAAGCAAGTAATACACAATAATTCATCTAATATCGCTTACTAAAGTAATATTAATGCAATCTGTAAGCAGATGACCATTTTCTAATATATCAACCTTTGAACTTTCACTTTAACAACAACAAACAAAACTAACAATAGCATCAAGAGTTGCAGACGAGATGATTATTCGCAGATCTTGACGCACCATAATTACTTTTCGTAATAAACCTAATGTAACGTCGGTATTAATAGAACGTTCATGCGCTTCATCAATCATAAGTATACTGAAACAAATCAATGACTGCTGAGTTTTTTATACATGTTGATTAACAATATCAAGATACAGAAAAATTTGATACCTGTATTGTGTCAATAAAGGGTCGGACATAAATTCACGCAAAAGGATGCCGTCAGTCATATACTGAAAGAATATCTAGCAATAAATCAAATAAAAATATCGTCGAAGATATTTCCATTATCTTCATTGCCTGATAAATAGTATTTTATACTTATTCCCTTACTGTAATTTAATTTTTTATCCGTTCCTTAAATGGTAATTTATATTTATTCCTTACTGTAATCTAATTGTTTATCACTATAAAATTGATAATTAATAATTCCTAATCAAAACAAAGTAAAACAATATTTTCATTCTTCTTTTATCCACTTCTGATATATCAACGTGAATTGAATATCCCAGATTATTTTTCAGAAATATGCCATATATAGGAATTATCATGAAACATGGGAAGAAGTTTGCCTTTATCTTAGTTGCCGAATCGGTCATATCATCAAAGCGAACTACATAACCAATGTCCGAACCAAGTTTGCACGATTTCTCTTCAGCAACGCGATTAGCTAACTAGAAAATGCAAAAAAATAAAAATTGAAAAATATTTTGGTTCAATAATATCCCAAAAATACTTCCAAAATGGAAATATGACAGAAATAGATTACAGTTATACCAATTTTAAAGAAAACAAAAACTCTCTAAAAAAAGAAAGAAACCAACCGTAACTGCAGCTATTCTTCTTGGCTGCGTTATCCCTATTTTTCGCCCGTCTGAAGCCCAACCAGCCTCCATCAGATACTAAAAAAAATAAATCACTAGAATACAATATTTTCATTCTTCTTTTATCCACTTCTGATAAACACTGAGTTACAGATAACAGATGAATATTTATTGTATTTCAAATTCATCGTTCTATTCCAAGAAAATGCTAAAAGTTTGTGCTTTGTTAGAGATTTTATAAAAAATTAGACAAAAGGGCATTATCAAGCATAAAGGAAGTATTTCTAAGCATTCTACAAAAATCACAACTTTCAAACTTTTTGGACTATAATTTGAAACTTGGGACTGTCATCCAAGATTTGGATATAAATGTCATCAAATGTACTAATATAAACATTTTTTTGGAGCCAAGAATCTTCATCATGAAACCTCCCCTTTCAAAAAAAGAAAGGAAATGTATCATGTGATTGAGAGTGAGTAAAATACAAAGTAAGTACGAAAACAAAATTTAAAAAGAACGAAATCACCTGAGGTACTTGAGTGCTTTTGCCACATCCAGTTTCTCCAACAATAATAAGTATACGATATTTTTCTAGTAGATATATAATATGATTGCGATGCTATAATAAACAATGCATAAATAAAATTTGTAATGTAATAAGCGTTTGTTCAATGAGTTTCGCCAAACTATTATCAAATGAATAACTTTATTTATAATTTTATAAATCAATAACTCTAATGATAACTTTATTAATATAGCAATTAGAGCTTTATTTCTTTATCTTTAGCATAAAATATTTGCTCAAAACTCAAACGAAATATAATTTATGTTGACTTCAAACTTCGAAATATTTTGGATCTGAATTACTAAATATTTATTTATATTCAAATCAAGTGCTCCTAAAATTCATCAAACGATGAATCTATACTTTTATTATAACCGATAATTAATTCCTATTTTTTGTTTCATACTTTAAAAATGGGAAGTCGAGCACGCTGCTGCTGAATGGAAAGTGCGAGGAATGGATTATTCACGACTATATTAGATCCTTCCTCTGTTATGCGATCCTCCAGAATGAGTGGATTATTACGATTATCGAAAGCATCATCATCACCTGGGAAAATGAATGTATATAGATGTATTTGTTAAGATGAATATTCCAAGAAATATTTGAGGAAAAAATGGAGAAGTAATAATAAGAAGAAGAAGAATAAGAATAAATTTCAATAAAAATTCTAGTAAAAAGGAAATATGATGAGAAGTGATTTTAGAATTCGAACGACAAGGAATTTTACTCAATATCTCGATATAACAGTAATTAAAATTACCAATCAAACACAACTGATATTGAAATATCAGCAAATTACTAAACTGAAGAGCTGTATAGATTCATCATTAAATCATTAAATATGCATTGGAAGTTGTAGTTCAATTTCGAAAAAGAATGTTTCCATTATAGATATTCAAAGCGGAACATTTTGTTGGAAGACTGCAAGCAGATAACCGATACAGACTTATTCAATCAACCACAATGGCATACTTGGCTTCAGAAAAACTGGTCTACTTTGAGTCCTATAAGCCGAGCCTGCTCTCGAATACTTGTGCATTATTGTTTTAGGGACTTTATTATGCACACACCATTACCATCTTGTGATTCCACTTCGAACTGCAATTTTTAAACCGTACTTTAATAATTAGACTAAACTGCGCCAACCGATCCCAAGAATTTGTATCGCAAACTAATAGAAAATGCTTTCGCTAACTTGTCAAGCCTAACATAAATATATCCCCGATTTAGAAACTTCCAACAGTTCATATTCCGCATCGGGTTCAACGAATAATTTGTTTTGTCACATCACTGGCCTTTCGATATCTTATTTTGTCAGTATGTACTAAAATCGTATCCAAGTTTCTATTTCAGGCAAGAAAACAATTTATACCGCACAACTTTCATGCAATGATTCAAATAAATAACAATCATTTAACGTGGATCATTTCACGCTACCATCCGATAATCTTAAAAACAGGCAATCACAACCCGCTCAAAAACGAAACCATTAAAAAACCAAAAGCAATTGATTCGAAAGTGCTTGGAGTTATTATGAGAAACTTATTTTACTTCTTACAAATAAATATCTTCAATACTGAAGAGCACAACACAAAGATAATAGTATAATTGGCACACTTATATGCATTTAAGTTTACTGCTCTAAACAACTGAAGGGAATAGGAGAAAAAGGAAAAAGGAATAAAACAACATTTGAAATACATCTCTGAACGCAATATGCGTTTTTAGAAAAATTCATAATTTCCATAGTTTCATAATTATCTTTTTCTTCTAATTCAACAGGAAAATTGTAAACAAATCAAGACATGTTTAAAATTTCAGTAGCATAAACACTATTAAAATAGAACAAAAAAGTGTATGCAATTTGAAATTTATCGTCGTATCCGTTTCTCAGCTGGGAAATCACCCATTGGTGGTCCACGATGAAAACCTCCCGGTGGTCCACTTTGCATTCCAAAATTTCCTGGTCCCATCGGTCCTGGTCCTCCGGGTCCTCGAAAACCACCATGTCCCGGACCACCTGGACTGCCAAACGAAGGCGGCTGCAAGAAAAGATAAATGTTAATAATATGAACATTGGAAACAAATTCTAATTTCATTAATATGAAAAACAGATCATTATACATGACAGTATCTACGCACTTTTCTTATGCAATTACAAAGTTATGACCAGTTGCATAATGAAAAATGTATACTAATTTACCAAAACGGTTCCAGGCAGTTAGAGACTTGTTGCAATAAAAAATTTAGGAACATACCATTCCTTGCTGTGGTCCACCAGGTCTTGGTGCATCAGCACGAAATATCTGTAGTAATTTCTGCACACCCTGTACAAGTGTTGGATCTAGAAAAATCAAAGATAATGGACATACACTGTAAAACAAAAATTTTCCAGTTGTAATCAAAAGATTCAGTTAGATTTTATTTCAAAAGCAAAAATCCCACAGAATAAATTTGCTAAAATTAAGTTATTTTGCTGGAAGAGTTAAGTCTCATTTTCAAAATAATAACAAAAAAAAAAATGCTTTACCAGGACCGCCTCCTTGGTTAACAGGTCCACCGGGTCCACCTTGCTGAAAAGGTGGTCCCCTTCCTGGATTGTCCATTTGTGGTGGTCCACCGCGTTGCATATCAGGTGGCCCTCGGCCCACCATTTCCTGACCCCTTGGTCCCTCAGGTCCTCCTTGTCCACTTGAATTAAACGGTCCTCCTATAAAAAACTTGGTTAAGTTCATAAAAAAACTTAAACATATTCTTCCTCAGTTCCCCAGAATTCAAAAAACCTAACCAAATAATAAAGATAGAAATTGATAGATTCAGAATAATGACAAACGTCCCAAATCAGGAAATGCAAAGTACCATGGTGCTAATAAAAAATTCATAAATAACAGATAATAAATGAGAGAAATAAGGTTACTATGCTGCGGATGTGAACCTCCACCAGAACCAGTAACGAAAAATTCACGTGGCGGCGGACCACCAGACAATCCACCAGGGCCATTCGCCATACCTTGTGGACCAGATGGTCCACCGCTTAAGTTACCCAATAAAGTAGGCATTTCACCACGACGTGCAGCAACTTGCGCCATACGTTCACGTTTCGCAGCTTCTAATCGCTCAAGTTCTTGTTGCCGACGTGCGAGATCTATAATAAAACAATATACTACTGCAAAAATTTAGATTATTAGTTTCGAACTCCAATATTTTATAATGTGCAAAATACATATGAAATTAATGACGAATTATATAGTTGCTAAATTTATTTTAACTTAAAAACTAAATTATTTCTGCAACACCTTCGTACATAGATTGATTATGAGTATAAAAATAATTGATTTATAAATTAAACATAGGAACAACCGCAAATTAAATGAAAAGATTAAAATTATGGTGCAGTGGAATACTCTGGTATTATTTATACATGTACTCATTTTCATAGCATAAGTACGCTGAATGATGTTGCTAATCTTATTCTTTGAAACATAAATTTTAAACCGATAAAAAAATCATTCATGCCAAAATTTACTATCAAGTTAATTAAGCAGATATGACAAAGGGTACTATATCACACTAAACACTAACATAATTTCGAAAAATTATATCAACCATAACTGTATAATGATTGTTTCATAATAGTGATCGATAAAGAGGAAAAGAGAAATAGGCAGATACGAAATAGCATAAAAGCAAACGAAAAATAATCGCTAAAAAGGAAGAATACCAATATAATAAATGACTTTATAGTAGACATTCTCCCATTGCTTTCATTTTCTAAAGAAAAAGGGATCCAGCATTCAATCGAAATTTGCAAATACAATCAATATAGTTCAATCATATCACGATTTATTAATCTTGAATGATCTTTGCTATTCCAAGATATGGAATTTTTTATCAAGCATTTGTTAAGGAGCTCAAGAACGCGAAAGTAAACTTCTGAGTTACTTTTCTATGTATACGGAAAGATCAAAAAGGTGAAATCCAAAACCACAATAAAGTATACCATATCATTAGCATGAGCTTCGATAAGGAAATGAAACATTGTTATAGCTAAATCGAACCTCCAACTTCAATATCCTTTAAAAAAGTAGAAAAAAAAAAAAAATTTAATGGTTTGGAGTTTTCTCTTTAGGAATAAGCTTTCTCCTCAAGAATTATCTCTTTATTGATTCAAAATTAAGAATGCATTGACTTTGTCCATAAATCAGATAAACTGAACAAAAAAGTTGTGCGCATCAAATACTTGATAGAATAAAATGATATCCGTATAATCAAAAGACAGTAATTCAATTTTCGAATTTCATTACAAAAACGGATGTTTTAATATCGAAAAAAGAAAAATGGTATGCAAAACTGATTTCACATTAATTTCTTCCAAATGCTTTTCAAAACAGTAAGAGATCTTATTTAAATTGAGCAAGATGAAAATAGAATAACTTTAAAAATAAAAATTTCATGAAAAAATAACTTAAAGGATGTTCAAAACTAAAGCATTAATCTTCCACATTGATGCACAAAGCATACAACGCTGTAAAGAGTCTACTTTACAGTGAGAGCGAAAAGTGAAAGAGTGTAAAAACCTTGCCTTCACGAAGCAACTGAGTTTGATAATCCTGGTAAGCGAGATCCATATCAGCTTCCAAGCGTCTACGAGCTTCCTTGAGCTCTTCTTCCAATTGAGCTCTACGCTGTCTTTCCACCTCATATAGCTCCTTCCATTTTAACCCGAATACGTATTCGAAGCTGTTTGCCGGCGGAAATCGTGGACCCACTTCTCGTTCCCTACATAGTAACACTTGCGCTACACATATTCACTTTTCGCAAAATTTACTATATTACTTCACTACACTCCTCAACTTGTTTGTCAGATATCAACTTTCGAAGCCACGAATAGTCATACATTCAATTTTAGCCAATGAACAACGATAGCAATGATCGCCATGTGGCATTTCTATGATAGTACTTCAACTGTACGTTTTACTGTCGTCATACCATATTATGATAATTTTGATTTTCTGGGCAATATAATTTTGTATATTTAGCAGATAAAATTTTTCAAAAGGTACGTATAGTTTTTACGAGAAACATTCTGAACGGCACATTTCACAGTATTTGCCGTTATCCCAATCACCGGACTACACTTTTTTTTCCTCCATAATTAAAGATGACACTATAGCTCTTCCCGAAATATTCAAATCATATTTAATTATTGTCAGTCACTAGGACAGCTAAGTTGAAGTGATAAGCTTCAAGGAATGATCGTACTAAAAAATGATCAATTTTAAAGTTCTTGAAATCGTAAAAATTTTGGAATATCAAATTCAATCGCTAATGATCACTTCGCCATAACTGTGTTCTACTTTCTCCCACCACCCTTTTTCAATCATCCATGACATTTCATTTTTCTTTCACATTGAACACATCACCCAAACACAATCAGACCAAACTCTTTCGCTCCTTCTCAAACTGTGGAAACAATTTTGATAAATCGCTAATAACTTGAAATTAAGGGATTCAAACATCATTGTGAAGCCTGAAATAACCATATTAAAACAATGACAAAATTTCCTACACCACTTTATTATATAATGTAAATAAATATTGCAAATATTTCCCGAGAATAAATATAACTATTAAAAGTATCACCGCAGGAGTCATCCTAACCAATTATGACCTGGCAATACACGAAATCATAATTCGTTTAATTCATTTCATTTCAGAAGCTTAGAAGTGATGGTAACCTTCAGATTATTTCGACTGATTAACTAACATAACAATAAAACATATACTTGTTTTTCAACAAAATTATAACACGTTGCTACCTTCCCAGAATAAATGTTAGTAATAAGATTAATGCCAAAAGCCCAAAATATAATCAATAAAAGCTCAACAGAAATTAAACGTTTCCTAAAATTCCATTTAAAGATTAACTAAATTTCTATGATTTCCGTTCCAAATAAAATGAGAACCAATGAAAGATTACTTTTTACTGGTCGATCTTATCTTTATGTCATATTTACATACTACTTTGATGCGCTAAATATCAAAAGAACATAAGAGAATACCAGTGCGAATCAAAAGCACTTCTGGCTTTGAGGAAAATTAATACATTTTTCAATCAGTACAGCAAAATCTCTAAAGCCGCTGCCTGTTTCGCGTAGTACTAAAAAAACTGAAATTAAAATCAGAGAAAGATTAAGCTGACTTAATTTCAGCAACTCCATTCCTCGCTTAAATTCGCGAATGAAAATAATCCATGTTGAAACAAATTTACTAACTTTCCAAATATTCAATGCATGTTGTTATTCAGAACGTAAGTGAACGGTAAATAAACTGAGCATCAGATCTTCAAAATAGGCTTACGATACCAGTCGCCCGCTCATTTCTTGAATCTCCCTACTGGTTAAGCTTGATGGAAACAGGAATTCATCCCGAGAAAAAGGATTTTATATTACAAACTATTTTCGAAAACCTCTTCAGAAATGCAAAACTATTTCTAAAACATGGAATTAAACTATCAGCAAGAAGCTGAAACAAAAAAAAGTGAACAATTTTTTCTAATGCACAATTCCTAAAAAACTTTATCTGGAAATCTCATCTTCAGAAAACGGGATAACACTCCAATCTTCATAGCTAGTCAATGCATCAAAACTGATCAGTTGTTTGAGAATTTCAAATACAACTAATTATTTCTAAAATCAATTAGCAGATAAAATATTAGCACTGATGATCAGATTGGTTCACTCTCTAATTTTTAATCACAACTTCCGCTAAGTTTTCTTCAGCAACACTGATATAAATGGGCTTAGATGGGATAACAACCTAATATATTGACAGTTTTTTTTTCAACTGGGATTCAAACTGATCGTTTTAAAATGAAGATATGCATAACTGTGGCTTGCTTATGCTCAAACTTTTGAATTGGAGCATATATTTAAAGTCATTCAAAAAACTATTACTTATCAATTCCAACTTGAATCACGGTCGCAAACTTCCATTAAACAAATAACTTAATTGTCCAGCCCTATGTAGTATAATCGATCATGACAACAAACATAAGAGCGTACTTGCTTGAACAATACATCCTACAGGAGCATTTTTCTAGTCCACACCACAACAATTTCTTCGTTATGCAAAGCACACAGAATAAGTCCAAGTTTTACCATTCACAAACATCATAAAGTCCAAGTCCAGTTATCATCTTACAAGTGAAATGAAACAGTTAAGTGTGACTGATAAACCAATTATCGGCTTGTTTATGAAAACACTGAATGATTTGAATTTTCTGGAAGTTACTGAATATATGATACGAAGGAATTGTCGAGTAAGAAAGCCACACATATGCATATCTTCATGATTCAGAGCAGAACCATTACTGTGAAACGTCAAAATAATCAAGCAATTTAAGTGGTAGAAAAACCAATCGCATTCATAATCTGAAGTAAAATTAAGAAATCAAAAAGGAGTACTTTTGAAGCATTGCGCTGCGTTGTATCATACGTTCAGCGAGACCATCATCTTCGTCACGCGGTTCCAACATCTCCACAACTAACGGTTTCGGGCTTCTGCAAGATATTTCCAAAAATTCTCCGACCAAGAACTAAGAACTTATATTTCCAAAATAAAAAACACATGATTTCAAAACTTTTCCAGCATTATTTGAACCGACCGATCATATCATGAAACATCGTAGTAGCTTGATACAATGTTTTATTCCGTAACGTTACTCTATAGAGCAAAAAATAATTTCCTGGATATACAAAGAGAGAAAGAACTTACGCTGTTAATAAGAATACTTTTTCTCGTATCTGATGAAGTGCTTCATTAGCAGATGGTTTACGCTCGAATTCTACAATTCCTTCTCCGGTTGGCTTGCCTTTTTCGTCAACAATATGAACTGCCCGTTCCACTTCACCAAATGCGGAAAATGCATGATAAAGCATCTCATTAGACACAGTTGGTGAAAGTTCTTTCACTCTTAGCGCTGCACCATGGACCGCAAATCGTACACGAACCGGACGGCCATGGATTATTTTACCATCAATAGCTTCTTTAGCACTTTCTGCATGAGCACGTGTATCCTGAAATAGATAAAGATAATGAAGATAAGAAATGATAGGAATTCGCACAAAACAGAACGAAAAAATGATGAATAAAGTTAAAACCAAGCCAATGATGATGATGATATGTAGGAAGAACTAACCAGTCGTAAGAAAGCAAATCCTTTGCCACTCAAATAGCATTCTGCAATGTCGCCATGAGGTGCAAAGAGTTCCTTCAGCTCCTGTTCTTTCAAATCATTCGGCAAATTGCCAACAAATAGACGGCATCGACCAGTAAACTTCTTCTTTGGCAAATCGCTCATTAGATCAGTTTCACTGAATGCTTGTCCGGAAAGGACATTCATCGAAGACATCATATTCATCGGTCCTCGACCACCTCCACCACCACCAGCACCTGGTCCCATCCCCATTCCACGACTCCCTTGTCCACCAGATGGTCCTCCCATATTACTTGAGGAATTACTATATTGATAATCGCTTGATCGATGGTGATGCCTTAATACAATTGCTATCAAATAAGCAAAACGCAAAAAAAACTTATCAACTTATAAAATCTTGATTTATGCGAGATCCTGTATGGATCCGGTAGGCCAATAATTCGTCGACGAGATTTTTTGAACAAATGGAGATATAAATTTGCATAAGAAGGTGATAACAAAACGAAGCGATGGTTGGAGATGCCTTTATTAGAAATAATTAAAGGTCAAAGAGTTTTGAAATCCGTTCTTTAAGTCTAATTAAAGCCATGATTTATGAAAATATAGAAGTAAGTCGAAAACGACAATTATTTTGAAAGGAACAAATCATTCAGTTAACTGTCATTTGAACATTTTTTAATGTCTTCCAAAATATAAATGTCAATGCATCTTTATTTTCCCACAAATCATATCTCTAGAAATAACTAAGCAAGCACTAATATACAACTCAAAGGTTCTCATTAAGCGAATCATAAAAAAGGAGTGATACCTTTCACCGGAAGATGTCCGACCAGTACGATCACGTTCATTTCGTTCTGCACGCTCCTCCTTCATAGTATTACGTGGACTTGCATTGCTACCGCCAGCTGGTCTACCGCTGCTCACGCTGTTTCGTTTTATTTCACCATCATTACGTCCTCGATCACTCATTTTTCTATAAATATCCTAACTTATATCTTATCTTCCCTTCGTAACTTATTATCTCAATCGCTGACTTATGTTACGCGTCAGTTAAGCGTAACAACCGACCACCCAATGTTTGTAACAATAAACTACCAGACAATAACCATATCTCCCTACCGAATCACAATGACCCACCAACTAATCAATAAGACAGACAATAGTTTCAGAACACAAACTACTATATGTATGTAATAGCTCTAAATTTGGTTTCTAAACCGATTAAATAATGGGCTCGCAGGATGGCGAGTATCATAACATTTTACAATGAAAAGATTGGTATCGTAGATGGCAGATGCAAAGATACGTTAGAAGAAATTGCTTGGGAATATTAATATCATTTATCTTATATAGCTGATTGATCTGTTTATCAGATAATTCATATATCATCTCTCTTCTTTAACCTCACGTTATTCTAATCAGTTTATGTCATCACTTGAACAGATTGAGTTAAATTCTCTAGTCTTACTTATTTTTAATTTATTACATAACCATTGCATGATTGGATATTTTTAGATTGTCTTACGAGTAACATTGTATGACTGATCGGTTGATTGACGAAACATCGGCAAAAATATTTAGCAGTGACGCGTCGTACTACTTCCTTCTTCTTCCAAGCTTAATTCCAGGTTTATCTATATAAAATCATTTAATATGTAATTTCCTACCAATATATGTCATATATCTACCATAAAATTTTGCTTTATCAATAATTAGTCACTCGGAGTTTTCGACTAATTGTGTAACAAAGTTATAAAAAACTCATATTCTAACATATCTTCTATTCTTTTCGATGTAGGAGGAAAAGTATTCGTTATTTCGTGAGCTTTAGATCATTACACCGATTTATTTCATTTTCTTCTTGAACTTTCTAATACTTTTCTTCCTTTTTTTTCTAGAAATTGAAATTTCTGATGAATGAAATAATAATTCAAATATGCAATTCAAAAAAATACCATGAAAAAAAGATAAAAAAAAAGGATTTTCAGCTATATTACTTTTCAATTTCCTTATTTGGTTTGGTTTCGAATTTTTTATCAACAATTAGTAAATGTCAAATGACGATATCAGCATATCTCACATCGACTTTTCCTAATCTTCCGATTGAAGTCAAAGATTATGTTGAAGGTGTCGCTTATCATTGCAATCATTAATTCCAGAAATTCGTAAAAATACAGATCTCTTAAAAAACAAAATTAAAAAAAAATTCTTTTATATCTATCCGTTTTCAAAAAAGCAAACAATATTTTTGCAGCGGTTTTAAGAGAAAATGCTGATGATTTATTGTCAAAAGAAGATGTTGTTGAGGCCGTCGGTGTGCATATACAAAGTTCTGTGGAAGGACTTAGCGATGAGGCTATCGAGCTTGTATGCGAGAAGCTTGCTTCATTATTACATAATGGGTAAACTTTTTATGTGAATCTTTTGTTTTATTTATTTGCAAATATGTAGAAATCTTTTAAATTTTATAAGTGAATTTTTTTTTAATTTTATAAGTGAATTTAATAAGTGAATTTTTAGAAAAAACTTTACTGACCGATCAAACAAAATTGGCCAGCGGCGTCTTGAACAAACTATTGATATAAGTGCTCAACATTTTGATTCAGAAGATGTTACAAACATATGGAAAGTTAGTACACGAGATACGCCTTTGGTAAGTTGCATTATTCATAGGGATTCTGATTTCATAGGATTTCAAATACATAAATCATCATATATAACCGACGAAATGATTGCAGCAAGTAGATAGGAAGAAACTGGAAAAGGCTGAAACGCGTGCGTTAGAAAAGACTACTAAACGTGAAGTTGGCGATGTTTCAAAAATACAAAAAAGGAAGCCAGTTGATCTTATAGCTACAGCTTCACAGTCAACAAGTCGTCGTGACGGGAAATCTGATAGTTCTGGATCTGGTACAATGGATGTTCACCTTAATAACGTTGATATATCAGTAGGATCTAAGTAAGCTTCAATTTTTTACAGTTTGTTGAATGTGGAAATTATTTGATATTCTAAATCTTCCAAACATTTCGTTCATTAAAATTCGGTAATTTCAATTTTGTTATCTTTGTTTTTCTTTCATTGAAGAACGTGCAACTATTTTTTAATTCTGCAGGCAGTTATTATGTGGTGCTGATATTATTTTAACTTATGGTCGACGTTACGGTCTGGTTGGTCGAAATGGAGCTGGGAAGTCTACTTTTTTGAAAATGATTTCTTCGTAAGATTTGAAAAGTTACAGCACAGTATTTAAATCTTCGTTTATCATACAACAGTACTTGCCATGTTGATATAATTAACGAAAAGTGAAACAATTTGTCAAACATTTATATTTTACTTACCGATCATGATTCATTTTGTTATGTATGTAATGAATATTTATATTTCAGAAAGCAGCTAAAGATTCCTTCTAATATCAGCATGTTAAGTGTTGAACAGGAAGTAGAAGGTGATGATACAGAAGTAAGACAGGCTGTGTTGCAAAGCGATACTCGAAGGATGGAATTATTATGTCGTGAAGAAAAATTGCAGAGACTTATTAAAGAGTAAGTTTTGTAAAATCATATGGATTCATTACATAACAAAATGAATCTGGAATATTATGTTTCAGTGAGTTTTGATCGTTGACTAGCCTCATCTTTGCTTTATCACTTCCGAAATTTCAGGATGAATCTAAAAAAAACTGCCAAATGTTGTTATGGAAAGCTCAGAGACTCATTTTTGTTTCAGATCTTCTAGCAATGAGGATAAGGAGAAGTACAGTACTGAACTAGGAAAAATTTATATAGAAATGGAAGAAGCCCAAATGGATAGAGCACCTGCACGTGTTGCTTCAATACTTTTCGGACTTGGCTTTACACCGGAAGAGCAGAAACAGCCTACAAGGTACTTGTTTTTATTGGTTTGAAATAAGTTTAAGAGTGCTGAAATTATTTTTAGCATAATCTTTTGAATAACTTAATTGACAAACTCTCTTTTCTTATGGCTTTCGAAATACGAATCAAAAGATTCTTTTTCCAAATGACAATTTTCAGAGAATTTTCGGGTGGTTGGCGAATGAGATTAGCTTTGGCAAAGGCGTTATTCATGAGGTACTTTGCATTTATTTTAACTTGAGGATTCTCTTTTTCTGAGAAAAACTGATTTTATACCGTTTTTTTTGCAGGCCTGACTTGCTTTTATTGGATGAACCAACAAACATGTTGGATATGAGAGCAATTATTTGGCTAGAAAATCATCTTCAGGTTTTCCAAATTCTTAAATTTTTATTTTTGATTTCATAATGAAGTTTGATTTAAAATGTATTTTTAGTATAATCATTACAATACATCTGATTTTATGTTTTAGAAAAAATAACAACCAAGCGTCTGGAAATAAAAGTTTCAGTGAATTTATCTTAAGAATTCGGCGTTTATTGACATTTGTAATAAGCTTAGTGATTTAATAATATGAACTGTATTTTATTCACTAATATTCACTAATATATCATTTCGTGTAATAGTTTCCAGGAATGGACTTCTACAATTGTAATAGTTTCTCATGATCGCAGTTTTTTAAATACTGTTTGCACGGATATTATGCACTTGCATTCAAAGCGAATAGATCATTATAAAGGTAACTATGCTGTTTTCGAAAAAACGATGAGCGAGAAATTAGCGCAACAAGAAAGGTTTGTTACTTTTATATAAAGTGTTTTATTTTCTTTATTTCTTTCATGCAAGTCCGTAATTACTTTAATTACTAATTTTTTTCTATGTGATCTCGAATTGTAATGAACATTTTTAGGGAATATGAGGCACAGCAACAATTCCGTCAACATACTCAAGAATTTATTGATAAATTCCGGTATAATGCGAAACGAGCTTCGATGGTGCAAAGTCGTATCAAAATGCTTGAAAAATTGTAAGGCTTTGTTTTTTCGTAACTGAAATGATAGCATTATAAATCAGCAATATTATTTTTTATATTTTAGAATTAAATGGAAATAAACCGATCAGTATATAATTTTTCTGCCGCAAACTATCATATGTTGCAATGAATGATTGGTACTCTTATTGAGAATTGCAACTTATAATTATTTGTTTTTCAGACCAATACTTAAACCTGTTCTCTTAGAAGGTGAAGTGAAACTGAGCTTTCCTGATTGCGAAGTACTGAATAATTTGGTATTGCAGTTAGACGACGTGTCGTTTAGGTAATTTGGCTTAAATCTAGTCGGTTATTTTATTAAATTATGAGTTAAGAATATCATCCGAAATATTTTCAAGATATTTTTAAAAACAAATTGTGTATTAAATTCTTCTTAAGTTATTTTTAATTGTTTTTATGAGACTGGAATCACTTTTCTTTATTTCTGTTTTCATTAAATTTCTCAGCTTTCTTAACCGAGAACATATGAAAAAGTATATATCCTTAGATTTTGATGCACTTTATTTCCTGAGCTATATTTTAGATACACGTCAGTCTCACCGTTTATATTCACTAAGCTACAAATTGGTTCATATGCAGATTCACGTATTTGTATTGTATGTTTTTTTACTTTTGGCAAATACGTGAAGTTTTTGTAAGAAGCTAAAAATTCATCGATCAACTTATTGAATGAATAATAGAAAATAAAAAAAAATTCAATGAAATATAAAAATTAAAAAATTCAAACCAATTACGGAATTGTTGGAAAAATAGATTTAATTATAGGTTGGAGAAAATGGAGCCGGTAAGACAACATTGCTAAAATTGCTTCTTGGTGACTTGTCGCCAACAAGTGGTTTCCGTAATGTCAATCGTCGATTGAAAATAGGGTATTTTTCGCAACATCATGTTGACCAACTTGACATGGATATATCTGGCATGGAAGTGTTGGAGAAAAGATTCCCCGGTATTTCAGTTCTCCCTCATTAAAGTTTATCCGAACTTCTACTAATTAATTCCAAGTGACTATAATTTTCTTCTGTTTTATAATACCTTCTTTGTGCTGCGATTCTAGGCAAAAATCAAGAAGAATATAGAGCGGCCCTCGGTCGATTTGGACTTTCTGGTGACTTAGCGCTGCAGTCTGTCGTTACTCTCTCCGGTGGACAAAAATCTCGTCTTGCTTTCGCTAGCATTGCCATGTCAAAGTATTTTGCTAACTTTTAAGTTTTGCAGAACATTGTAGATTAGCGTAAACCACGTTCTTTACCTGATTTCAGAATGCCTGATTGTATTTATTTCTCTTTTGGATAGGAAATTTTATTCTTCCATTTCATTGCTTTATTTAATTAATTTCTTGCAGTCCTAATTATTTGATCATGGATGAACCTACAAATCATCTGGATGTCGAAACAGTCGAAGCATTAGGTAGAGCGCTAAACTTATTTAAGGTGAATACTTTATTGTTATTTGTATTTCTGATTTTACCATGATGCTTAGGTTTTATGAGTTTCATTTCCACGAGTTTCTCATATTAAACACTTTGACTCGGAAGTTTGCTGTCACTTTACTCTGCTCTTTTTTCCTCATATATATATATTGCTTACTGTAAATTTGCAGGGAGGAGTGTTGATTGTTTCGCATGACGAGAAACTCATTGATATGGTTTGCAAAGAACTTTGGGTAGTTAAAGATCGTTGTGTGTGGCACTAGAAGGAGGTCTAGAAGAGTATAAGAGACATGTCATGACACAACTAGCTCTATGAGGAACTTTTTGCCTTAATGTTTATAAATTATTTTAATGCTTTGAAAAGTTGAATTCCTAAAAAAAAATCCAGAAGGATTCGTTAATTTTAAGGCAATTAGATAAAATTATTTGCTTTGTGGCATTCGGTGAACATAACCGTTTACACAAGTTCATCACTGCCATCTATTGCCAACAAAAATAAATACATTACATTGAAATATTATTTACATAAGCTTATTTTAAAAATATTCTAGTTTTATATGGAAAAGATGCTTTCCGTTTTCAATATTAAGTTGAGTTATTTCTCTTCGTTCCTTGCAATTATTGAATTCTTCCCCATTTTCTATGATAATCAGAGTTATTTTGACCTTATTATTGATCCGACTATTCTTCAGTCCTCGTCTTAAACGATATTTCAGAAATCACAAATAGTAATGGTGTAGATTACACTAATTAGTTATAATGTAAATGAAATTATGGAAGAAATCGAACAAAAAACTGAATTAATGATGGGAGCGATGTTCATAATAAACAACACCACTTCTTGCGTTTCATTTCACGTCGTTTCATTTTTGCTGCGAATACATCAGCCACAACGTCACCTGGTACCTATTAAAGGAACAAACCAATCATTTCGAAAACAGCATTCAATCTATCTTATTTCATATAAATGATTCAATCTATCTTATTTCATATAAATGTTCCCGTTAGTTCCAAAACCTTATCGTATGATGGAAATTGATACATTTCAAAACATAATAAACAGATCTAAATGCGCTTTCAATCTAATATGTATCTCACATATAACATGAAGAAGACTTCCTTGGACAGAAATATATTCCTATCGATTTGTACACTATATTTAATCAATGATGAAAGTTAAACTGCCGCCGATTTCATAAGTGGTATAAAAAGAGCAAATCAAAAACCGCAATTGTGCATCTACCTGTAGAAACGCAATTTTGATAGCTCTTCTCGTTTCATGGCAGAAAGTTTGTCGATAAGCAATGTCATAGTAGGAGAATAGCGGTCGTACTCGGCAACGGCACATGCAATTTGGAATAATTTCACTCTGTCCAATTTATTTGCCTGTAATTAAATACGCAAGATTTATAACTAAAAAATTAATTTGGATATAGAAATAAACATAAAAGCGAAGCGATAAAAGAGTTCTGAAAGAAAGTAAGTTTTATTGCTAGCTGCACAGATTTACTGTTTCAATTCGGATTGATTGTACGAATTAGAAGAGCTTCATTTTATAATCTTAACTTTTTTGTTAACTACTTTATCGGAAAAAACTGTGTGTTGATATACTAAATTAAGCTTGAAGCATTTTAAATATGAAATATTGCATGAAAAACTGGATAGCTGAGAAGAAACTAAATAATAAAGTTATACGCAGTAATAGTTTCGAACACTTCCATCTCCAATTTACCTGTTTCATAATAACGTCTTCACATTTTTCGACCACCGGCTTCATTCCAAAATAATCGGCCATTTTTAAAACAACGATGACATTAGAAACTGTAATTGAAAATTGTTCAATTCTGCCAAAAAAAGTCGTTGTGTTAGGATTGCACAGCCATGCTTGCCGAATAAATCGCAACAATATCCAATCTCTTCTCCGGAAACTCCAAAATAAAAAATAAAAAAGATCATTCAGTCAGTACACTGATTATGACTGACGAACGATCTCCGTTTTTTTTTTTTTTTAATTTAATGTGTACAATTTCTAACTAAGCTCATAAAACACTCCTATTTCCTTAGCGACTTTTAATTATGATAACCTAAAATGTTAACAATTGTCTCCATTAAGCTGGTCATAGTGCTACCAATTCTGCTGATGAAACAATTAAAACTTGCGAAGTTAAAAATAGTATCATGAAATAGAAGTAACCTGATATCCAACTTTTTATTAGACATATGCGTACTATCTTATCTCTTGATATTTAACAGTTGATCTAATTTATTTCACCGTAACTATAATTTGAATTAATTCTAACGTAAAGGTGAAATGGCGGAAAAGAAAGGAAAATACTGGAGCAACTTCATAAAAAAAAGATTTATAAGACGTTACAAACATCTACTTTTACCCACTATTGTATTATGGAAGTGACAGTACGCACTATTACATATAACCGTATAAACTGCATTATTATCATCATTGCATTTTCGATAATCAAAAATCAACCATTGTATTCTCGAAAATTAAAAAGTATTGATATACTGATATCCTTTTGAGATCTTCCAAATGTGTCAATAATAAGACACATATCTATCGATACGTCTTATCATATTTATCACTAACGAATAAAAAGATGGTCCTCAAATTATTCAAGACTTCCATCACAATTAAATATACAGATCAGAATAAGAAGGAAAATTAGTAAAAAAAATACCTGTTACAGGTTTGCGAGTGGGACAATAACACACAACTCTCAGCAGTTCGATGAAATGTTCGTAACTAACTTCTTTGCCAAGAGTTAAATCTTCACCCGCATTTTTATCAAAAAACATCACAGCGAAAAAATTTGAAAATTCAGCAAGCCAACCGGGATTAACATACAATGAACGACCTTAAAGATCAAAACTTTGCAATTCGTTAATATCTTCTCATTCACAACATCAATTTTGTCCTACCAACTTACACTAATTCCTTTCTTTTACGACGTATCCAGAACTTTCTGCAGCGATATAAAGTTATAGATAAAAGAAGCATAGATCTGATCTACCTGATAACTAATGAAAGTTTCATGAGTGAGAAAAATATAGTATAGACGTTCTAGTATAGCATATAAATATTTAAGTTAAAGATTGTTTCTTTTCAAGATACCAGCATTGTAAGATTGCAAGCTTTCTCACCTTCAACAATTACTCGAGCTGATCGAAGTGGCGTTGGAGCAGAGAAATCGTCATAGACACATTTCGCCACTGTTGTCATCGTTGAATGAGTTGAATTCGTCATTGAATACATTGCTGTTTGTTTGAATTGATAGATTGATTACTCTTAAAAATTATTTCCTTTCATTTAAGTATTATCCACGACAATGTAGAAAAGTGGAAGATTTTGTGATCATAAAGTTCGAGTTTTCCCCTCAAGTCCGAGCTACTTTATCAGTAAATCACATATGAAATTTGGTTAATATACAGCTCTTTTTATGTAACATCACAATATTACTTGCATCCGTAGATATCCACATGCACATACATAACTAAAGTCGAATATGCTACAATATCTGCTTATTGAGAGGAAACTATGACTTCAATTTATCCTTTATTCAAAAAACTACGATCATCAATATCATCTATTTCGTCAATCAAGCGATAACTATACCACCGATCTCAACCAATCTATTAATTAAAAGACTACGATCACCATTCTTAAGGTATCAGATATGTGGCAGCATCTCAAATCAAGAAATCAGTGAATCAGTGAAAGCGCTTTTCACATCTAACGCTTTCCTAAACGGTTTCAATTCAATCGATTTTATTTTTCAATTAAAACTATTAAGATTAATATATATTGTTGAGTAATCGTAACTTTATCGAGAAGAGATCCTTATCAGAATGAATTTTGTCCAGGTTTAAAAAATAGCTTAGAAAATCCCAAAAAAAAAACTTAAGTCTCAAACTTCAGAAGTAAGTCCCTTAGTGACAGCACCCCGTACTTCTCATCTCCCTACCCTCATCATCATTCTTTTTTTCTCTTTTCTCTCCATCTTACCTATCCAAATACCATACCTCTCCGCTTCCCATCGTTTTCTCTTCTTCATCAAGAATTATTATAACCGTATCAATAATGTAACGACCAATCACTCGATATGCAAAATAATGAATGGATCAAATGATGCTATTTGCGCCTCATCTACTAATAGATCAATAAAATAATAGTTGCAAGTGGATGGATGTATTAATATTCAATCGTACATCTCTTCCCCTTCCCTTCTTCCTTTTTTCTTTTCCTTTCGTTCTTTCTCAATTTACCACGCATCTATGGTTATTCTATACTTCCGTGTATGAACGTGTATGAACTGTCTATATGAATCTCTACATCAGTTCTGTGTGAGTCTGTATATCCGAGTCTGTCTATATGAGTCTGTACATCCATATCTGTATGAGTCTGTATATCCGAGTCTGTCTATATGAATCTGTACATCAGTATCTGTATGAGTCTGTATATCTGTTCTGTATCTATGAGTCTGTACATCAGTATCTGTATGAGACTATAATTCTTATCATCTTTATATGATTTGCTAATGAGTGTTTGTACGAATTTGTAGATGAATAACCGTTTGAATCCGCACATACTTGAGTATCCGAATCCGCACATACGTGAGTATTCAAATCTGTATATACGTTCATTTATATACATAAAGTGAGCTATGAAGGGGATTAAACTCTCTGGAACTTCTTATTCCAATATTACAACATATTCGCATGTTGCTCATCTCTTCGTAACAGCGAAAGAGTATCTCCGCCCCACTTTCTGGGGATACGGTAACAATAACACTAACATATATATGTATATGGGAAGGATGGAATTGGTCATACGCTGCTACAGTGCTAATCAATTGCCAATTAAAAACTTTCGACAAGAGTTATAGGTCATATAGGTCATAGGGCATTCAAATGTCTTCACTGATTTTCGCTATTTCAGTTCTAATCCTTGCTTGTGTTACTTGTGTTATTAGCAGTTCTTTCTGATTAGGTTCATTGTTTGCATGTAATTTTTCATCTACGCACTTGTCGAAGACAGACATGGTCTGTTAAGAGTGAAATAATATCGGTGATAAAAATATCATATCTCTGAAAGATGTAATCATTTATCACCATCACGTGAAGACTTTTCGCGTTCTTTCATTAATCTTTTCATATATACGTGCATATTTGCGTATAACTGATTTCTCAGTGTTTCTCATAAGGTCTTTTTCGTGCATGAACTCATTTATCTAGGTCTCATTTCATTTTCTCTTTATTGCCTGAAAATAAGATGGTATCTGTTTATTTAGTGATGCTGTTTCTGAATATTACTGCATGCAGTAGCTCTGCATGCAATAGCTCTTTATCAAATTTGCATGTTGCATTTATCAGTGTTATCTGCTGATGTTGCTTTATTTTTGGAATTATCGAAGTTCTGGTATTTGATTATCGAAATTCTTTCAGTCAATTTGGATGCCTCTGAATAGTAATGGAATGAATAAGATTTAAAATATATTTCAGAATTTGCTAGAATTGATTCTTTTTTAGTGATTCTAACTCATTGAGAAGAATTCGAGCAGTAATCACAAAATTCTCAATAAGATTATAACAATGAAATAGCGATGAGAAGAACTTTGGATATGGTTTTCTTCCAATCGATTTATTCTTTCTAGGAAAGGCAATCGAATATTTTCATAGTAATACTTGGAAGGGTGAAATTTTTTGAAACATATAAATAACTTCTCAGAACTTCTCGGTATTTCTAGGAATCTTTTCCTGTATTTTACAATTTAAGCCCTTATCTTGCCTTTTATTTTGTCGTTACGCAAAAACTATTACTTTAACATTCTTTGTTAATGATGACATGATATCAATTCACCAATTATGTCTTCTAATCATTAAAAGGAAAAGAAATTACAGGAAAGCGAAGTGTTGGGCGGTGACAATGGTAGGAGTGCATCTCATTTTCTCGGAAGAAAATATACAACGTCTAATAATAATTAATATAATGTTTTTGATTACGGTGGGTTTAGTCTACTATACCGATCTACTTGCTGATTGATTTATTGATCTACCAGTTTGTCCATCCATTTTATTATGTCTTGATTGATGTATTTATTGTTCAAATAGGGTAATGGATAGTGAATAGCGATAACTTGATGTGATATAAAAGTATATCTTGGAATATATCCTGAGATATTTTGCAAGGTGATTAAAAATTCTAGTGACACATTGTAGGCATGTGATGAAATTAGAAGCACGTTTCATTGTTAGTCAAAGTCTTAAGTCTTGAAAGTTACTGACGCAATGTAAGATGAAGTTAGATTGTTTGCTTCATCTTATAACGTGAGATTTGAATTTTTACTCTATAATTATTGAAGATATTACTCATGCAAAGTAATTTGCATCTATCATTTTAAGAATTATGTTAGAAAATTTGATGGAGTAATCTACTAAATGATAAATATTAGATGACAAGTATCCAAATGTGATTAATGCTATTCCTTGAGAGAATCATGTGTACTATATATTGTAATTCGTTGAGGAGATAGTAGAACTACTGGACAGAAGTTTAAACTATCGAGAAAAGTTCATAATCCATTCGTTGTTTGTGCTATAAAATTGAAACCGATAATATCGCAGTTGACGTATGTAGTATAAAATGACAACGCCAGTTTTCGCAGATTAGAATCCTTCAGGATGATGATGAGCCCAGCTTTCGCAACCACTTTAGCATATGATCCTACTGGTAATCCATATCAAATGACATATCCGGCCAGTGCAACAATTTATCCGGCAACTGCCACGCCATTTCCTATTACTGCTGCAGCTGATCCACGTACATTCGAAATGATACCGCATCGAATTTTTGTTGGCGGATTTCCAGCCACTGTAAGTTTATCATGTTTTGAAAGTCATTTCTTTTTCCAGTAATTTAAAAAGTATATTTTCTTTTACGTCAAGTTTTTTCTGTCAAACTGCTCATTTACTTCATTTGGCTTAATTAATCAAATATTTAAATTATGCCGATCGAATAGTTTATGTCATTTATTTAGTCATTCTCTTATCCCTCAACTTTTTATTTTTTCGTATCCATTAAGTTTTATTTATTCAATTTTTTATTTTTATATCCATTAAATTTTAAGTTATTTGCAGACAACGGAACTTGATTTGCGTTTATTTTTTGAAAAATTTGGTCACGTTCGTGAAGCGAAAGTAATTCGTAGCAGTGAGGGAACATCCAAAGGATATGGTTTTATAACATTTGACACAGAAGATGAAGCAAGAACTGTCATGCAGATTAACGCGGTAAGACGCATTGGCAAAAATTTTGATATATGTCATATGAACAATTGATTTTTAATTTCTGGAACAGATATTCATATACATTAATATGTGACAGAACCAGGAAGCGGAAAAGCTCGAATTCAAAGGACGTCGGTTGAATCTTGGACCGGCTATTCGTCGTATGATTCATGGACCGCGTTTCGCATCGGGTAATTTAGATTATGTCAATTTTATAAAAATGAAACCATTCTTAGAAATTGCAAAGTGAATTTTTATCAGAACGTATCAATGAGAATTATGAAACAAGAGTTGAGAGATGTGATCACCTAGATTTTTACACTAAATGATCTTAAGTTATTCAGTTACATGCAGATCAAATCAATGATCTGACCAATGTCTCGATTATTATTCTTGACTCGTAAAAAATATATTTTCCGTCACTTGTATTTGATAGAGATTGATGAGCTTCGAATTGCTATTAAATGTTATTTTATATATTTTTTATCACTGTGACATATATTGAAATGAGCGAGCAGGATCAAAATGCTTGAAATGAATAATTAATTAAGAAGTTAGAAAAATGACAATCGTTGTATAACTTACGCTAAAAGACTATTGGGATCGCTTACGTTGTGGGTTATTGCCCCCGATACCTAAGTAACATATGATGTTGGAACATTAAATTCCTTCGACATTTTCAGAAAACGTGATAAAATATCGTGAATTTACATAAATACTACGTGTTTTTCTTTTCTTTTTGAGACTCACAAATAATGGGAATTTATTAACACAATTACAATCAATGGAAATGCAATTAAGGTAGATTTATCTGAAGTGTTATTTCCTATAGAATATGCTATTGCAACACCAACGGGACAACTACTTGCTACATCAGCATTCGGAGGGGTTACTTATGCATTCTCACAGTCACCATTTGTTGTGATGCAACCATCAAATCAGATGCAGTCATTCGTCTACTCGCCAGTTTCTACTGTTGCACCAGCACAATACACACTTTCCAATACTGTAAGGTTTTTTGCAGAAAACGGAAGAATAGGAGAAGCACAGAATTTTTTGGAATTGCAGATGTTCATTACGCACAGGATTATTATATATTATTAAGAGAAAAATTTGTTGTAATGTAGACAGGGAAATTTTTTTTTTTTTACAGGATGGGAATAATAGGGCGCAGCAATTCGTTGCAAACAACGGCACGGCACCGGTGATGCTTGTGCCAAATAATGGTAATACGATAAGTACAATAAGTCCACATGATTCGCCGCGTACGAACGGTATCGGTGGACAACCACAAGCAGTTAATGGTTCAATACATATGCCAACTGCCGGACAACCACCACAGCAGCAGACGTATGTAAGCATGCAGCAAATAGCGCAAGTAACTACTCAACCGCTTACACCAGTTAGTACTGATTTACAAATTGTTAGAGGAATCAAATATGCTCTACAGAAACATATAATTATATGCTTATTATTTCAGATGACACCTTCGATTGCTACACAACGTGCAGCGATTTTTCCGCCAGCAGCCGCATATTATGCGCCAGCTCCTCCTCCTGCTAACGATATGACTCATTACTCGCAAATGACTGCGCCGACATATTTCTTTGCTCCTGGTGGATATCAAACTGTTTGTTGTATTTATTTTGTTATTTATCCTTACTTTTTAAGGTTGTAAATATTTCCTCTTCATCATATCGCAATGGTTTATTAATTGTTCATATATACTAGAAGCAGTAAATGTTTATGGAATGCAATATTTTTAAGTGTAAAGCTAAGAGAAATATTATAGTCTATTTTTTAACAAAAAATATTCGAAATCATTAGGATTAGTGGATAACACATTAAAAATAATAAAAGTAATATCAGTTTGTGAAAATAATAGTTATGGTGAAATGCACATAAACGTTGTTTTAAAAAGTAAAGAATTAAACAGATTGATGGGAATGGACAAACTGCTGCGATAACACTTCCAGCACCAAATCCGATCCAGTTGGTGCCACAACCGATAACACCACAGACTCCACAGACATGTTTCTATGAAGAAAGTTTTATTGGTGGTTGGCAAAATCCAGCCGAAGTATTTCGCTCTTCGAATTTTTATGCTGAATGCTTCAGAAAATTTTTCACAGTTTTCCAGCATTAATGTGAAGTAATTTTTGAATTAATAAAAAGAACCTACATTATATTTTAGTAACTGGCATGATCCTTTTCAGATTCGTCCTACAAGTACTCCTCGACGTAGTCCGATGAAATCTATCGTATCACTTTCAAATCAGCTTGGTCAAGTTAGTCTGCAACAATATGGTGAGCAGTTTTTTGATAGGCTTGTTTATCTGTTTACCACTTTGCAAATTTTTGTAATAAGCTGTCGTTATTTATAAATGGGTTCTCGCAACTTAACGAAGTAACTGTATCGAAAGCTTTTTCCAAAATGCAGTTATTGGCATGTAAATAGGATGTCGTGTTGATACTTGAAAATGATAGTGTGGTTAATAATGTCGCATTTTGCAGAACGCAAAGAGTGTCAACAAGGAGGAAATGCTGCAGCTAATACTAACAAACAGTTTCCATGAATTAAATGCCAGGCAGGCGAAAGTTGGGCATTGCATTTGCGTGTGCATTTATAAAAAATCTTGCAATAAGTTGTATCTTGACATTTATTTCATTTATTATACATGCATAAATATTGTAATAATAATTCAATTTTTTCTTTTCCGTCAAATCTGAGCACGTTTAACGTGCTCAAATTTGAACGAATTTATGCACGCATTTCTTTTATCAGATTAGGATTGGATGACTATTTTGCCTGACTGATTATTTTATTGTTTCTTTGGAGTATGTCTTGTATTTATAATAGTGCGCTTTTGTGTTTGGTATATGAGATGACAAAAGATGTGCATGACTTGAATTATTTTATTTTATTCCGTAATTTATGATATTTTTTTTTGCAATTGTATCCGAAATGAATATTGTTAAATTTTTGGCTATATTTTCCAATATTATTGTCATTTAGATCCCAATCAGATGTTTGACATTATGTCATCATCTCATTTCGGCATTAATTCTTCAGTTATGTTCAAAGATGCGTGAAGACTGACTTGCCAGTCCAATTGATTTTAATGTATCTAAAGAGTGGCATGTTTTATAGCAAATGTTTTATATGGCTCCTTTTCTTTTTTGCAAAAGTTTGTATTCTGTGAGCAACATTTGTGTATGTCGTACTCTATGTTGTTTATGTAAGTTGAGGAAATTAATAAATGTTTTTTAGCAATATTACTGCAGAAAGCAGTACATTTAATTAGATGTAAATTTGATGTTCAAAAGGATCTATTTTCGATGTTCACGCATTCTGCTCTCCGTCGATCGTAAGCAGTCTCAAGATGAGATTTGCTAGGATGGTTTGTCTACTTATTCTTTTTTTATGGAAAAGTTCTGAAGAATTGTTGAAATGTTATGAATATTTGATTGTGCGAACTGCTTTATATTCACGGGAAAGGGAACAAGTCGATGGAAGGATATGCACTTCAGAAAACTTGTTCTTATGCGTTGTTAACGCATCCGGAAGATTCTGAATACTGTTTAAATGGGAATTAAGAAGAAATATAGTGATAGCTGTGGATTACAACAAATTTCAAATATATTAAGAAAGTTGTGTTTCTCTCCTACTACTCATTAGTCCATCAGCTAATTTATATTTATGAAATAACATTTTGATGGAATAGTTCATGAATCTATTCTATTTCATACATCTCCGCATCAAATGTTTTTCAAATGGTTCATAATAAATGCATAAATATAAGATCGGATCAAAAAATATACTTATATCTAAAAACCAATTTAATACTAAATCACAAATTTTCAAACAATTTTCGATAAATTCTGAAATAAAACTGGATGAATTTGAATGCAATATTTCGATAAATTGATTCATCGTTTCCATCTCAACAGTGATCCTATGGAATGAATGTCCGCCTTGCGACGCAGTTTTTTTCTTTTTTTTTTAATTTCGACAGGTAGCAAAAAATGCATAAAATATGTATATAGAGTAAATATCCGTGACATATAACTTATTGCATTTTTGTTACCTTCAGTTAAGAAGTGCTTCTGTGAATCTCCCCACTAACCGAATGAATCCCTACTAACTGCTCGAGCTATTTATACATCATATAATCTGTTACCAGAGAGAAAATAAATTTTTTACTTTCTGCCAAAATTAAATAAGCGAAAAAATTGAATCACAAGTCTAATATTTATTCCATAGAATCTACCTTCAACTCAAAAATGTTTGTGGAAGATCTATAAATTTTGCTCCTCTTTTGTTTTTTTTTTTCATTAAAATTTTTTTTGTTTTCTTTTTTATTAAAAATTAACTTTCATTTCAGTGATTCGCAAATTTTGATCAAATATATATTCTATTCAAATTCAGTTTAAAAAGGTATTATCCAGTTTATAAAAGAGAAACATTCAGTTTCCGAGTTTAAAATTCCCGCTGTGTTCTGTCATGTCAATGATGACATGATATTATGAAATGTCGTAGTAGAATAAGTTTGATTGTTTATTTTCATTCTTATAATTCATGTATATTTATTTATTTACATATTTTTGAAAATGCACAATCTTTGCAATATTTTTTGCAACTAAATAGCGGAAGTCTCACATAATGTGATTGAATAGAAAAATCGTTGTATATTTTTTTCCCCTATCGAGTTTTAGGAAAACCTTTTCGATAGTACTTGTAAATTTAGGAATCTTGAGTCCTTGAAATATAACTTTTTGTTGGTAAGCTAATTCTGATAGTTACACGGCAATACAACTTCTGCTACATTAGTTTTTCTCGTATTCTGTATAAAAAAAAGAAATTTAAAACTTCTTAAGCTTTAAAAATCGATCCAATAATTCATTCTTTCATAACACAATCTTCTTTGATGCAGGGGAGCAAATTGATGTTTCATATACAATTATATCTGGAAAGGCTTATTAGATCGAAATTAGTTAATATCGACAACAGAAAGAAATTGTTTCATCACTTGAGGATAATTGCTACATGTTTTCCGAGTTGCTTCTTCCGTGAAGAGAGAAAGATTTCATTTCTGCTGGTTGTGAGAGTTCGACGTAGACCGACCGTTTGCCACTGGAACTATATCGAACTACATTTTGCCATTTGATAAGTAATAAAATTTTATAAGATCGCGCAAATCGCTATAATTTTCTTTGACGGATATATGAAATTCTGGTTTTTGACTCAAAAATTTCATTCCGGACAATTATAAATCTTGCTATTTCTGAGCTCTGTAAAACGAATGCTTGGAATATAGCTCGGTTAACTATACATGCAAATTAAAATGACCTGAAATTCTTTAGAATATTATTTTTAAGTAATCTATTGCCAAAATGACAATTTTAATTATTTCTTGATATTTCTATTTAGGGGCTTTGTGCAGTGCCGTACAGCTCTTTTCATAAATGAAAGATGGCTTGTATTTTATCTTCAAATTAATGAAAATCTGCTCATAATAACTTATAGCTGATTTCGTATAGGATGGAATATTTTCTTCTTTACGCTAGGAGTTCAATATTTAATAAATGAAATAAAATTCATAGAAATATGTATTCGCTTAGATGTGTGTATATATTTTTTTGGTAGTATCCTAGCTGAAATGCATTAATTGATTTCTGCATAATTGATTTTAAGATGAAATTATACGCTAATTTCGCTTTAAAAAGACTTCTAAATCCTCTCAGAAGTATTAAATAATTTGCTCGAAGATTTGAATCTGTTTATATAAAGATAATAAATTTCGATTCACATATTTTGTTGTTCGGTTATCTTTTGGGAAATATGCTCCAGGATTGGCAAGATTTAACTTTAAAATTTTGTAAACGTCAACAAATAAATAAGATGGACACTTTGGAAGTAGCTGGATATTTTTCCAGAATGTTCAAGATGTTTGCAGATAAAGAAAATGCTATTATTTGTCGCATTTCTTGTTCGTAGAATAATAGGTTCCTCTCGTCCTGTTCGTTGTGCTTTTTTCGAATACTGGCGATTAATGTATCATCATTAATTTCCGGAGGATATAAAACATTTATTTATCTAATAAAGAGTTTTCATGTGGTATTTCTATTACAGCCTTTTTAATTTTCCTTTCCTTCATAACCTTCCTAAATTTTGGCTATCGTCCACATTTCACGAGGAAATCCTGGCTCAAATTTATTAATATTTTAGTATCTGCATTCCTGAGTAAAAATATCTCTTTAACCTCTCTCTCTAAGGCCCGTAAAATATTCATTTTTCCAGATTTTTAAAATATATCCAAGGCTTCAAGAATATTTGACCAATATTTAACAAGATTTTCCTTGTTGCTTAGTTTATGAGAAATAAATCTTTTTTGATCATCATCGCTGGCAATCGATATGATCAAAGAAGCATCAGAGGAAATAAGATTAATTGGGCGGATGATTACGTAGTCATAAAAGTTAAGTTAGCGGTTGGATGTTAAAGTATCTCTTCGATTTTCACAATCAGCATTATTAATTTTTTTTTCCGTAATAGCTCTGTCCCAATAACTTTCGTCATAGCTCTTTTAAGTTCTTTTCATAGATACATATTGTTGTTAAAAACAAAAAAACTTTTCTTTGAGGAGCAAATTGATGTTTCATAGACAGTTATATTTGGGAAGATTTACTGGATCGGAAATTGCTAATATCGGAACAGAAAGAAATTGCTCCACCACTTGGAGATATTTGTTACGGTTTTTCAAGTCGCTTCTTCCGTGAGGATAGAGAGATTTCGTTTCTGCTGGTTGTGAGAGTTGGACTGTAGACTCAAGTATTGTAACAAAGGTACTATTTCCAAGAAAATTTAGGGACATATGAGTCGTGGTGGAGAGGACAATATGGTTAAAAGTAAACGAAAGCAATTAGCCACAGTTGGGAATTT